>SNQJ01S0043598.1:0-14843 GCA_010110895.2 Picea sitchensis
CATAGCTCAACCTAACAAGAGCTATACAACCACCACCTTGTCGAACAAACACCGCATTTTACCTCTTCGTATTTTCATGTCCGTGCCTTTTGCCTCTTGGTATTGTCTTATTTATGTCATGTATAGATTGAAAACTTGCTTGTTCATATCCCTGCATAGATTGAAAACCAGTAAGTTATTTTAATCCACTTCAAAAATGGGTGTTGTACAACTTGAATGAGTTTAATTCTGCAGTAGCCTCTTTTTACCTCCTCAAAAACCGTTATAGTCAATGCAGTGCAAGTCACAATTGTTGGTAAGAAGACATGGTTTTGATGAATGTCGCCTTGACACTCTTAATTCATTTTTGTTTCTGTAGAAAGTATTTTTTAAGTTTTTAATTGCCATTTATATTTTTTGAAACAAGGAATTACATCGAGGTATTATCGCAGGTAAAGATCTTCCCATAAGTGTTTTTCTTTGGTTTATGGATGGATATGGTTGGATTTATTATTTGCTAAATCATTTTAAAAACTACAGGTGGTTCTCTCATGTTGATAGCAATAAGATTATTTGTGGGTATAGTTGTGCATAGGGGAAGGAAGAGGCTTTCTTTCTGTCCAAGGAAGGATGAGAGCAAAGATATGGTAACATTTATCCAACTATGTTTTACTCTTAGATTGAAGGTTCTATCATAACTCGGTGTTTTAAGAGTGTTTCCCAATCCTATGCATCGTGTGATTTATTTTCTTTAACAAGAACAATGCACCATAAGATTAATTATCAATTATAGTTGAAAAATTGTCATTATTTTAAATGTGAAACTAGTAATATACTAACATACCAATTCATTACAAATTACACTTGTAGTTTTGTTAATTATTTTTAATGTTGGACTAGTAGTGAGGGTGGGTGATTTATCTTGAAGAAAGCTCGAATAAAGAGAGAGCATGAATGGTCGTATGGTGGGAGGATGTGATGCAAGAGGTCACTAAATACTCGTTCATCATTAAATAAACACCAATTGTTGTTTATAGTGGAGCTTTCAATAACATTGTAGTGGTTATATATAAAAAGAATCTTCCAAGGACTATTGGATTAGGAGGAAATGGAGGGTCTTTATTATGTATCGAGACATCTTTGTGGGTCACCAGTATAATTCAATTAGAGGTTGGAAACCACTTGTTTAGAAGAGATCCATAGTCCAAATTGCATAAGAGGGTCATCACCTCAACAATTTGCAACAATGATGACTCATTGACTTCCAATGGAAAGCTCTTGATCCAGGTGGATATTGGGGCCACCCACCTGATCTAAATTCCAAATGGCTCATCTTGACAATTTTCTTCAACACATTTCTCTGTAAAGGGGACATCTCTTTGTAATTGTGGGTTTTTCACTTCTGGGACCATCCTAAAGCCCTACACAACATCCAGGTGGATAATGGTGGCCGCCCACTTATTCCAAATGGCTTATTTTGAAAGTTTTCATGTCAGTACATCTTTTTGTACTTCCATGTCCGTTTTGGGGCCCTAAACAATGTTTGTTTGGCTTTCCACAATTAAACTGTAGACAAAGTCAAAGTTTTATGGCATAATGCATAGTTCTCGAAAATAATTTTCCAACGGGCTATCACACGCCTAAAACGAAGATCGTATGCAAAAGTTACGATCCCGGGAAGTTGATGTACTAACTTACCCCAACGGAGCCCACCTGACTTTTGGCGCTTCATCTCTTAGAGTTAGGTTTTTGGATGTCTAGGGTTTTGGCATTCATGTTTATTATAAAAAAGGCCTTCAGAGCCTCATTGTACTCATTTTCTTGCGAATGAGTGCAATCGTCACATCTCTTCTCAGAAATACAACTGTCACCATTCTAGCGAGTCTAGCACTTTGTATTTTTACAGTCTTTGTACATTTCTTTCATTAATATAAATTATGTATTGTTGTATTTGTTTGTTTCTGACAATATTTATGTGTATTTCATTGTAATATCTTTGCTTTCATTTTGTTCCGAAAATAATCCAGATCAACTCTCAAGAATGGAGTTTCATCCATAGTGCATATGAAATTCACCTATAGAAGGATAAAGAAAAACCTTCTAGTTGAGATGACCATTGAAGAACCAAATTTTCCGAGTACTCTCTATATGATTTCTCATTGTAATCAATCTATCCACACAATTTCATTTAGAACATTCAAGACATGAACACTTGAATAATTAGTTTCCTCTTCTATTTGAGTTATAAAAGTTTGAACATAGCATGAGAAAAAATGTTATGGAGAATTACATTTTGGGGCTTGGAGTCAAGTTATCTAGCTAACTTGGATTTGAGCCACATTTTGGGCTGCAATGTTTTTTTATTGAAACCTTTCTCATTGAGGAACGTTGAAGGAAGCAAATGATCAATGAACCAAAATGAATCTTCTCGATTGTAATTCTGCAATCATTTGATTTCTAATTTATCAAAAGTGTTAAGAGATGATTGACTTGTGAATGATAGTTGACACATCCATCTCATAGTGAAAGGATTTAAATTCTTGAAAAAAAGATTAAAGTATTCACTTATTCCATGAAAAATTCCTTACTTCACATAAGTACCTTTTATGAAACAACCATATATATGTAGTGTTCCACAAGTTAGGTAGTTCAAAAGATGATTTGTGTTCTCTTATAATTTCCAATATCACCACCCCAAATTTATACATGTCACATTTCTATGTTTCCCTCTATAATGTAATTATAGAATATTTTTTTTATATAAAATTAAAAATAATAATAATTAAAAAAAAACAAGATGAAAGAACAAAAATCATGTAACAATAACATCATATTATGCAAGGCACTCCACCACATTGAAGCTAGATATTGTCTAAGAAAACCCTGGAAAGATGTTGAAGTGTCCAGTGGTTCCTATGCAATGGAAATGAAAGAGTTTATTGGATGTGAAGACACATTACTTATCATGAACAATTTTGCATTCAACTATTAAAACATCACGCATACTCATCAAAACACTATGATTTTATCTAATTGATTAATTAGAGAGTTCAAAAACTTTACCAAGCCTTGAAACACTATCATTACTATGTTCGAATGATGAATACGAGATTGAAGCCTTGGTCTTGCCCTTTTCAATACCATATCTCACATTTGGAGCAAAGAATATATTTTACACAACATCATTTTATAATAAGTTCAATTGACACTATATTAAAATATGCATATTTTCACTTCATTTCAAATTACTAAAGTAAATAAAATAAAAAGTGTGTCCAAATCACTTCAAATACAATTACCCTAAAATTTGGAATTCTAGGTTGAAATATTTATTTCGCTGACTATACATAAATTGTAGAGAATAAGACACACCCATACAAATTTTAAATGGCATCCATCAATACCATTAGAATCTTGTTATTAATAGCCATGTACAACCACAAAGTTCTAGGGAAATACCAATGTTTTTACAAGCATGTTATTAATTTTGCAAGTTGTAAGATAGGGTATATTACAAAGACTATATAATTTTGAAAATTTAATTCTTGTTGAAATTTGGTAACTATGAAAACCCATGGGATGTGGATGAACCATGACCTAAAATTTTAATCCCATATAACTATGATGAGCATATGTGTTGGTCAAGATCTCTCAGTTCTTACTTCTTCTTGGATTGATCCAGATTCGGATCTCAACAGGTTTCTAACAAAACCTTTTAAAACTATTGGCCCTCTTGGTAAACCAGAAGGAAACGTTGTGCACAACGCAGTCTCACCCGGGATAGCTCTATGGGTGACTGCAATGCTCAAGTGCTTGCAGTCTAGGAATGAGTGAGGATCTGGGAGTGTATTCTATCTATCTTTATGCATTAATCTTGTCATTGATTCAATTATTTCTAAGATTTATTCAGCTTTAGCCTCATGCATGCATAGTAATACATCTAGCTAACCATTCATTCATAAACTAATAATTAACAGAAATTAAGCATTCAATAAACATCACACAGAACACAAGTTTTACCGTGGTTCACCCCCTCCCGGGCTACCTCCATAAAGATTTGGCTTCTCTGCTCTTTTATTTAATCTGCTACAAAATCTTGTGTTGCGTGCATTACCTCTTCAATCATACAATCATGATGAGGTTAAGGAACCTCTGTGATGCAGACTACATCACACCAAGCTCCTCAACCTGTGACCTAACCCTCAATATATGGTTTACTGACTCTTCTACCACCTTATTATTATCGACAGTCTCTCAACTCCTCAATAATACTGAACTGACTAACCCCTGACCTAGAACTCCTAGGTTCTTATTTATACTATTTTACAGGCTTATAGCCGTTACAATCCTTATCAAAAACCCTAACCCTAACACGGTTAGGCTTTCATGCATCCTCACCACGTGGTGTTTCCTCTTGCATGTTGTGTTTCCTTCTTTTTTCACATGTTGATTTTCCTTCTTTTTCTTGCCACTCATTGCACGTGCTCCAAAATTAGGTCTTTCCTCAAAATAGGCCTATGCCAAATAGCCCCCCAACACTGACATGTGGCTCGTCCCGAGCCACTCAGGTGGTGCACGCTCCTTGTACTTCCCTGTCCAAACTGTGGAATTTTTTTGCTAGTTCCTTTCCTTTTTCCCTCATCTTCACAACTTTTCCTGTTAGCGCCTCCACTGACTACGCTATTATCTCCTCCTGCATTAATGTTATGCCCTTTGTTTATGCATGTGGCATACTTTTCTTCTCTTCCTCCAACTGTGCAATCATTTGTGTTACTTGTTCTTGGATGGGTTCCAACTCATCTTGTCTTTCTTGCTTCTTTGTCTACGTTGATTTCAACTTTGTCTGCATGGTCTTCATCTCCTGCGTGCCCTTCAACCTCTTTGTAATGCTCATGGAATTTTTTCACTGCTTCAGCTCCTGGATGGTCGTGTTGATTCTCTCATCTTGTTGGTCCCACTGTTGGACCTGTTCATCTTCTTCCAGAATAATCCATATCTATGCGGTTTTGTCGAAAAACGCTTATGCTTCCCTTGCTTCTTTATCCATCTCATCTATCTGGAGTGAAGATTGGTGTTCTCTCTGTTCTCAAACCTCCAGAGGAGTCGTAGGATTGAGCCTTTCTTTGAGCTCCTCAATTTCCTGTTTATATCTATCAATTGTTTGCGAGATCATGTTGATCTTATCCTCTGCATTCCTATTAGGTGCCTACGCGTTGTCTAGGATGTGATCATATACCGTTGTTAATCCCTTTTCTATTTTATCTGCGCGTTGCTTCTCCTCTTTGGTTTCCAACATTATATGCTCTACCACCAGTTCTAGTGCGTCCTTTCCATTTCTGGTTGCTTGCAATTCTGTCCTGTATGTTCTAGCTCACAGTTGCACTTCCTGCGCGACACTGACTTGCAGTATGTATAGTGCCTTTGTTGGTATTTGAGATAGTACCAAATGTACCTGCACCAAGTCTTTGAGTGGTGTCTAAGCTATGGTCTTGTCCACCTGCATCATGTATGTTGTTATTTGGAAGCTCAGACTTGCTTGTGCTACAATTTGGATGGTGTCTTCTTCGTTCTGTGCGCTCCTGTCCTTGGCTTTTGTTGCTTGAGTGATGAACTTTGTTCCCCTTTCTTGCCTCTGCGTTGCTTGTACCCTTTCCAAGACATGTTTAATTTTGGCCAATTCATTTCTTATTCCTCCTCTTTGGTTCTTGTCCTCTTCGAACTCGTCCGCTATGCAATCTTGTACCCTCTTTTCTACAAGATCGACATCATCATCGGTAATTGTGTATTCCAGGATTTTCTTATGTGCTTTGGCTTTCTTGCGCTTTCCCCCTGTATGTATTATTAGCCGTTTGTTTGGCCTTGTCTCTTATGGAGTACTTGTCGATGGGTTTTCTTGCGTCGTTGTGTCCCCCCTTCCTTATTCTTCCTGCACATGGGGCATTGTCCTTCTTTCCTATCTACGCATCCTTCTTTGGAGCGTTGCCCTTCTTCTGTTGCGTTGGATTTTGACTGGGATTTCCCTGCTATGTTGGTTTCTTTGTCGTGGCATTGCCCCCTGCAGATGTATTGGACGAACCTGCTTCTACCTCTTTTCCCTTGGGCACGTCCTTGGTAACGATCGAGATCTTTCAGTCATCCTGCGAGTCTCTCATGGCCATTTCAACTTCCTCTGCATTGATGCAGAATTGAATTTGAAGCCACTCTTTCTCTGGATCCCTGCACGCTTGGATCCACATGTTGTGTCGTGTACCCCTAAAGTTGGCTACCCCTTGATATTGCGAGAGAACCTCCAAGTGTTGGCGATGATGTCTTTTTGTGTCGCGTAGCCCTAAATTTGGCTACCCCTTGATATTGCGAGAGAACCTCCAAGTGTTGGTGATGATGTCTTGTATGCCGCTGAGATACCGAGAAAAGGTGTTGGCATTACGACTTCTACGCTCGGGGTCCGAAGTGCTTTCCATTGATGTGTATCATGTTGTGCAATAACGTCCTACCCTGTCACAGAAGTATGAGTAGGGAGGCTCTTTCCAGCCAATTAGCGCTATCAAAATCATCAACCAGGAGTAGTGGAACTATGTCCCTAAGTCATGCACGTCCTTGCAGTGGTCTAGGAACATGTTCAATAAGTATGGCGCCCAATTGAGCATGGTTTTGTTTGTGTAGTGTGCTACTGCTGCGACAACCCCTGTATGGACCTCCTCCTTGCAGCATTTTCGAAGTAACTTGCATGCCATTAGCTTGGTTTCCATCCTTGTGGCTGCATCACTGATGAATTTTATGATTATTCCGCACAAGCCTCTCTCAGTCCCATATGTTTTTTTCATCTCTTCTGCGAGAGCCTTTTCCTTGGTTTGTCATATAGGTATTGCACGAGCTTCTCGCCATTTGATGGCAAGCCTGTGATGAATGAAATGAGTTCTATGTCTATGGAAACTAGTTCTTCTAACCACAAAAATCCTCCATGGAGTACCGCTAGCAACTGCTTGATGCAATCGTTCACATCTTTTCCCCTTTCGAAGTGGGGAATTTCCATCAGATTGAGAATTCTCATATTTTCTAAGCATGTTGCCCATTGTTTTGGTTGCAAAATCGGATCTCTGAATGGCCCTCTGCCCAGGCTCTCCATGTACACCTGCAGTGAAAATTATGGGAATTTGTTGTTGTCGGTCACATCATGGTCTTTGTACCACAATATTTTGATGCATCCTAGTAATTTTGGCATGACCTACACCCACTCTGGAATGCGCAACAAGACGATGTATTTTTTGAGCTGTGTGTGTGGGGATTGCGTGATGGGTTGTTTTCCCTTTCTCTTTATCGGTGCTAGAGGTCCCAGCCTCTGGTTCTCTTTCTTCCCCACCTGACTCTTGTTTCCTTGTGATATCTTCGATATGTACATCCTTCAGTTGTGTGGACCCCACCACAGGTTTTGGTCTTAGCCCGTCGGACTGTTTTCTTTCACTGTCACCATTATTTATTTTGTGGGCTACTTCGGCCCTGGTAGGTTGTTGTGGGTTGCCTATGGTTGATGGGTCCTAACCTTGTGCACTTTCGTGTGAGTCAATATCCATCCTAACCATCGTCGAGGCCTGCTCTTCTTCCTCAACCAGTGTGGCGCTCACTGGTTCGACCTATGGTGAGAGAATTGCATTGACATTGAATATTCCCTCTCTCTGTGTAAATTCTTGCTCTGCCTCTATGGTTTCATGTAGTGACCTATGGTTGCTGCATGTTTTTCGTGTTGTTTGGCTTGGTGCGCCGACCTTTGGAAGTGCCATTATGGATACTTCTTGCTTCTCTGAGTGAACTTCGACTACTATGATCTCTGAATTCACTTGTTTGTCTCTCGTCTTCATGCTCCTTAGCTTCGTGGGTTTTCAAAGAAAATGCACAATAAGTCTTGTTTGGCCCCTTCTTTCACTTTATATAGAGGGTGTCATAACTGCCTTGAATCTTCTTGGAGAATCTTCTTTGGTTGTTATTAATGCGTTGAATCTTTTTTAGTACGCTTCGTTCAATTTCATAAATGCCCAATTCACGTCTTTTTACCCAACGACAGATTTTTACTTTTTTGATCGTTGGCCTCTTTTCTGATGCGTTGTACTTTTTCGGTGTGCCGTACTTTTCTGTTGTGACTTTCCCTTAGTGTGCGATGTTTTCTTCCTGTCAATCATACTTTGCATGCAACCACTTTTTCTTTTTGTCGTGTGATTCCACTATCTGTTGCGCATGATATTTCCCAGTATTGTGTATTTTCTTTCTTTTCTACTTTTGTATTCCTTTTTTCTTCTTTTTCTCCTTTTCATTTCTTTTTATCATTTTTTGTCATAATATCTGTTATAGTTATACTATATACATTCATTTCTCACTGCGTCGTAACTTTTAAGGATTAGAAGGTCAATTGTCCCTCTACAGTTTCATTCGACTACCGTTGATCATTCATTTTGGTTATGTTCCTCCCAAGTCCTTTAGTTGTACAGATCCCCCATCTGTGACAATATTTACTTCATATGGCCCTAGCCAATGCATTCTAAACTTACTAGGATGTTGAAAACAATTTACTATCATAGAGTAGGACTAGGTCTCCCTCCTTAAAACTCTTCTTCTTAATATGTCTTTCGTGACAGGATGTGTCTCTTGCTTTCTGTACTTCCTGGTGAAATCCTGCCAAAATATTTTCCTCTTCCATTTCCATTAGTTGATTTAACATTTCTTGTACCGCGCCTCTTTCTCTCATGTTGGTAATTGTTGCTACGTGTAGACTGGGTACCAGAAATTCTAATGGTACTATTGCTTCCTTCCCATATAGCAATCTAAATGGTGTATGTCCTGTCAACTTATTACATGTGGTCCTATATGCCCACAATACTGCTAGTATTTTCAAGTCTCAATCATCTCTGTTGACATTGCAGATCTTAGTCAAAGCATTTTCCAAGATCTTATTGAAAGCTTCTACTATTCCATTTGCTTGAGGATGATATGGTGAACTCTTCTAGTGATAGAATTCAAACTCCTCAGTCATACCCCTAATGGTATTATTAATAAAATGTGTACCTTGGTCACTCATGAAAATCCTTGGACATCCAAAATTGGTGATCACTTGCTCAAACAAGAAGTGTGATGATGTCTTTGCGCTACAGTATTTGACTGGTGTTGCTTCTTCCTATCTTGTTAAGTATTCAGTCATAGTGATGATATACCTAGCTCCTAACCTTTTTGTTGGTGGGTTAATAGGTCCCACAAAGTCTATTGCCCATTTTTCAAATACCTGCAGAGTCACTTGTGGTCTTAGAGGCAACTCATCCCTTTTGTTGGGTTTGCCAACCCTCTGACAAACATCACATTTCTAGCAATATTCCTTGGCATCTTTATGGAGTGATGGACACCATAATCATGCACACAATACCTTATGCACGGTATATTTTCCTGCATAGTTTCCTCCATCTATACCTTCACGAGCTTCTGCCAAAATTTTGGGCCTTTCATGTTCCAATACACACCTTCTCAAAATGCTATATGTGCCCATATTGTATAAATTTCCTACAATAAGTTGATAGTCTCCATCTTTGACTACTAGATTTTCCTTCTGTGCAGTGTTAAAGTCTTGTGGTGCAACCCTTGTACTTAAGTATTTAATAATATCAACAAAGTATTCATCAACTACTTGTACTGAAAATAATTGTGCATAAGGGAAGTTGTCTTCCAAGTTAGTAGGTTCTTCTCCATTAGTTACCCTTGACAGGTGATCAAGTCTTTCATTCAACGTCCCTAGTTTGACTATTACTTCGAAATCAAATTCTTGGAATAACAATATCCATCTACAGATCCTCCCCCACAACACTGGCTTATTGACTAGATATTTGAGGGTAGAATGGTCTGTGAACATTTTAAAGTGTTCACCCAGTAAATAGTGCATGAACTTCTGAAGTGCATATACCATGGCTAGGCCTTCTTTTTCTATGGTGTTGTAATTCTCCTCTGATTATGACAAATTTCTTCTTGCAAATGCTATAGGATGGTCTAAGTCCCATAATCTTGGTTGCGCCATAATTGCTCCAAGTGCTATGGTTGATGCATCTAAATGCACATGAAATGTATTTTCCCAATCTGGAAATACTAGTATAGGTGTTGTTACCATTTTTTGTTTTAAAGTGTCCAAACCTTGCTGACAGTCCTCATTCCATTGAAATATGGTGTCCTTTAACAGATTTTCCATTGGTGCAGTAATCTGCACATACCCCTTTTTAAATTTCTTATAATAGCCTATATGTCCCAGTGTTTCTCTCAATTGTTGCACTAACTTTGGTGGTGGTAAATTCACAATCATTGCAATCTTAGAAGGATCCACTAACAAACCTTGTTTACATACTATATATCCCAACAACAGTCCAAAAGGTGTCCCAAAAATTCATTTTTTAATGTTCAATGAGATCTGACATTGCATGTATCTTTCCAACATGAGTCTTAACACTTCTACATGGTCCTTTAACAGACTATATACAGTTTAATCATCCAGATATACTTCTAGAAACTGATGTATGAACTCCTTAAAATCACCTATGACTGATCTTGAAAATATGGCCAATGCATTCTTCAGCCCAAATGGCATGACTGTATTTTGGTAGGATCCCCATTCTGTAGCAAAAGTAGTCTTATATTTGTCCTCTGGAGCTATTTTGATCTGATGGTAACATAAGAATCCATCTGTGAATGAATATGCTTCCTGGCCTCCCACATTCTTTAAGACCTCATCTGTAAAAGGGGTAGGGAAAGGGTCATGTAATCAAGCATCATTCAATTTTCTCAAATATACACAAATCCTTATCCCCCTTGTTTCTTTTCTTGGACTACCATAGGACGTATCCATTCAGATTCCTCTACTAGTTCTATGATACCAACTTCCAACATTCAGTCAATTTCTTCTTTCACTTTCTACTTATACATTAGATTCAGTCTGTAGGGTCTTTTCTTGACAGGTCTAGCCTCAGGTTTGAGAGGTATCTTCATCTCACCTAGCTCCCTTTCTATTCCTTTAATCTTTGTGAAGGTTGTTGCCAACTCGTTGGGAATAAGTCATTGTGTTCGCGCAGTAACTCTGTTATTCTTTCTACTATTTGTTCATCCCATAGTATCCAATACTTTCCATTTTAGGATTGTCAATTGTCCCAATGTTGACTTTCTTAACTTTGATTGGTGCAACAAATACTTCTGACTCCAGAGATGGACCTTCCACCTCTCTTTCTCCTTCAATTTCTGTAAACTGAATATTGTGCAGATCATCTTCATCTGGTGCTTCATCTTTAACATGATAGCATGAAAGTAGCTCTTTGACTGTTTGTATGTTTTGTTGTTGATATTATGTCATGATTTCAACCTCCGGTTCTTCAATAAATGTCATTCCATGTATCAACTTCAGTGTTGAATCAATTTTGGGGTTCTCATGTTCAAACGAGAAGGTTACTACAAATTTTTGTTGTAAACCTGTCCATTTTGTAGTGCCTTTGCACATCTCCTGGTCTATATATCAGTTTCTTGGGATTCCTTCCAATGTATGGATAAAGTGACGAGGCCATTCCTCTAGTGGTGTCATCGTCCACTATTTTTTGCACTTCTCTAAGTGTTTCCTATCCATTATACCTCTGCATTTTATTGCTCCCCTACTCTGCGCCAAATCTAATGCGTGGTAGTCGTTTACACTAATACAGGTCATGAATTGTTTTTTTGTGCGCACCCCACCATCTTGCAGGTCTTGCCTTGAGTGCAATATCTAAGGCTAAGAGCATCTGATTTTCTAGTACTTCCTCTTCATATTTTTTCAAAAATTCCTCTAAGTCATTTAACCCATGAAAATTGGGAGGTTCTCTTATCTCTGTACCAACCCATCTTACTGTGTATTCTATTCTTGCACACCTCCTTGTGGAAACTTCATGTAATCTTTATTTCCAATTCTCCAAACCTATATTTAAGTCGGAAACATGTGATGTAATGCTTCTCCAGCTGAGTACCCCATCTGCAGTTGGGTTGACATAATCCTCTTCGCGCGCAGTGGTTCTGTACAATTGATTTATTTCCTCCATATCCAAACAAGTGGGCTCTACAAACCTTTCTCCTTCTGACGGATCCAATGGTGCAATGACTCTATATTCACCTGATTCAAAAGTCATTTTCCTTGTCTTCAGGTTGATTATGGCATGGTTATCAAATTCCCAATCCAATCCAAGAAATGTTGGGTACAGTGTTGTGCCATCTACTATCTCTATTACTTCAAAATCAGCCATAGTGCGCACTCCATCCAAATCTACTATCACACATTTAAGACTCCCAATTGGTAATACTCTATGTTGATTTGCTAGTTTCAACTGGACATGTGAATAACTTAGCATGGGTTCTCCCATACACTACCATGTCTTCTTAGGTAAGACATTTACTTCAGAGACTAAGTCTAGTATAATATCACCCATATTGAAGTCCCCAATATTAGCATTTAGTTTTAATTCCCTGCTTGTTCTTCTTCTTGTATGGAGATGATTGACTATTTTCTGCTCTAATTTCCCTTCTACTTCTATGTTACATATTTCTAGCATATTTTGTAAGATCTTAATAGATGATGGATCCTTCAATAACTTAACATAGCATTGCAGAATTTTTTTTATGTTACTTACTTTCTCTAAAGGTTGTGCTTCACTAGTATGGTCCATAGAGGAGGGCATCTTGTACATTGGTGACTTCTGAGTTTGTTGCGTGACTGATGTAGACGCAACATTTTTCTTGAGGAACTCCTGTATTTCCTCCTTGAATGTTTCATTTTCTTTTTGTGCATCAAACTAGTTATGTGGCTCAGTATTCTTCTTAACCCATTGGTGTTGCGCTAGATCTGGTTTTACTGTGTCAGTTCTTATATTGGCTCCTCCTCGAGTGACTATATTGATGTTTCTCCCATCATCCTTGGCTTCTGCAGAGATCCATTGGAGATTCTAGTTGTTCTAGTTCCTTTTTTCCTGGATCTTTCCCAAGAGTGTTGGACAATCTTCTATATCATGGTTTGCTTCGCGATAGTACATACATGTCGTTGGTGGAAGTGGACACTCCCTTGCATAATGTCCTAGATATTGGCATTTGTGGCACACTAATGGACCTCTGCCCCATCCAAATCCTCCTTTATCCCATACAAAGGGTTTGGTACTCTTGTTGCCATATACTATGTGAAATTTGGACACTCATTCTTATGATGTCCTTATGTTCTGCATACGGTACACCAAACAACTTATCTTTTCTCTTTACCCTTATTTTGGTTAAGTTGAAATGTTATATTCTTCAAATCCTCCTTCATCTCCTCTATTGTTGGATCTGTCTGCTAATATTGGTTCTCTTCCAGTTGTAAGGCTGCCTGCAAAGCCTCTGCCTGAGTTTGGAACTTCTCTTGTCTTAATGGGTATTTCAAATGTGGTAACAGTGAGTTCACAAATAAATTCCTATGTTGCATGTCAGTCATTGCATATTTCAACTTACCTTTCAGGCGTTTAAACCTCTGATCAATCTCCCAGACAGACTCACCTGGTTTTTTCATGATTTTGATCATTTAATTCATATATTGGTCTTCTGAGTTGGGCTTATGAAATTTGTTTATCAATAGTTTTTTCACATCTGCAATAGTCTTTGTTACTCCTGGTGGACTATTTACATCTAGGCTCATGTACCAATCCAGTCCGCGGTCTCTTAGCGTGATAGCTAACTGTGTGAGTTTTGTATCCTTATCTATGATCTTCTTTGCTTCCCAGATATTCTCACATATGAATAAGTACTTTTCAGGGTCCTCTGATGCCTCTCCCCAAAATTGTGGTAATTTGATCGTGGGATCATGTCTTGCCATTTTGAACTGTGTTGAACTATTGCCTCTGCACGGTGTATATATTTGATTGTTACTTCCTGAAATGGGTCCCCCAGTTGATTTTCCTTGATTGGATCCCTGTCTTGTTCCTTTTCTTCCATTAAAATTCGTTTGTCTAAACGATGGTGTTCTTTCTGGTGTGTTAGTCGCACATGGGGTTGTAGGTTCCACACTGACTGTGATCTGGATTGAAGTTATGCCTTCTATTCTTTCCTTTGTACCTCTTGTTTTCCTTTCATATATTGCATGCAGGATTTCCTCGATCTTCTCCACAGCTCGGAGATCCTCTACCTCTTCCCCATCACTTTCCAAGCCCTCTTTATCAATTATGACTCTCTTCTTGTTATTCATCTTATATTGGTAGGGTGCTCCACTACGCGTCTTTCCAGTTGTTTCCATTATCTACATTATCTGGTCTTCCTCCATCATGATTGGGTCCATGGCCTCCTTCCTCTTTCCCTTATCCACCTCTTCCTCCATTTCTCCGCCTCCTGTCAGTTCTTCCCCCCTTCCCCCATGCACGCAGGGAAGTTTATTTGTCTAATTCCATAGTAATCACAGTGTTGTCATGCAATAAAATCTTGATTGAAGTATACAATGATTTGACATACCTGTTATCACTCCAAGTAACTCCTTAGGGTTGTAGGCTAAGGATGCTTGGTAACTTGAGAATATAATGTGTAGGTATGTTTGGAACAATGGGATCACTCAATGATTAATGTAATAGACAACTCATCATACATTCAAATGAAACAGTGCTTTTAGAGAACAATAATCAGACCAGATATTTTTAAAGGAGAGGATGAAGAATACTAATCTTGATTTCCAAATACAACTAGGTGTAGGGCTTAATGCAAGGTAGTAAGAAATCCTTCACTTCAAGTCTATGAGCTTAATAAAGAGATGACAGTCTTTAAAAGCTAAGATAAACTGAAATAAAGTACAGAAAAAGGATGCATGAACATTTCTGATATTG
>SNQJ01S0043598.1:19152-36322 GCA_010110895.2 Picea sitchensis
ATTTATTTGTGAACTCACTGTTACCACATTTGAAATACCCATTAAGACAAGAGAAGTTCCAAACTCAGGCAGAGGCTTTGCAGGCAGCCTTACAACTGGAAGAGAACCAATATTAGCAGACAGATCCAACAATAGAGGAGATGAAGGAGGATTTGAAGAATATAACATTTCAACTTAACCAAAATAAGGGTAAAGAGAAAAGATAAGTTGTTTGGTGTACCGTATGCAGAACATAAGGACATCATAAGAATGAGTGTCCAAATTTCACATAGTATATGGCAACAAGAGTACCAAACCCTTTGTATGGGATAAAGGAGGATTTGGATGGGGCAGAGGTCCATTAGTGTGCCACAAATGCCAATATCTAGGACATTATGCAAGGGAGTGTCCACTTCCACCAACGACATGTATGTACTATCGCGAAGCAAACCATGATATAGAAGATTGTCCAACACTCTTGGGAAAGATCCAGGAAAAAAGGAACTAGAACAACTAGAATCTCCAATGGATCTCTGCAGAAGCCAAGGATGATGGGAGAAACATCAATATAGTCACTCGAGGAGGAGCCAATATAAGAACTGACACAGTAAAACCAGATCTAGCGCAACACCAATGGGTTAAGAAGAATACTGAGCCACATAACTAGTTTGATGCACAAAAAGAAAATGAAACATTCAAGGAGGAAATACAGGAGTTCCTCAAGAAAAATGTTGCGTCTACATCAGTCACGCAACAAACTCAGAAGTCACCAATGTACAAGATGCCCTCCTCTATGGACCATACTAGTGAAGCACAACCTTTAGAGAAAGTAAGTAACATAAAAAAAATTCTGCAATGCTATGTTAAGTTATTGAAGGATCCATCATCTATTAAGATCTTACAAAATATGCTAGAAATATGTAACATAGAAGTAGAAGGGAAATTAGAGCAGAAAATAGTCAATCATCTCCATACAAGAAGAAGAACAAGCAGGGAATTAAAACTAAATGCTAATATTGGGGACTTCAATATGGGTGATATTATACTAGACTTAGTCTCTGAAGTAAATGTCTTACCTAAGAAGACATGGTAGTGTATGGGAGAACCCATGCTAAGTTATTCACATGTCCAGTTGAAACTAGCAAATCAACATAGAGTATTACCAATTGGGAGTCTTAAATGTGTGATAGTAGATTTGGATGGAGTGCGCACTATGGCTGATTTTGAAGTAATAGAGATAGTAGATGGCACAACACTGTACCCAACATTTCTTGGATTGGATTGGGAATTTGATAACCATGCCATAATCAACCTGAAGACAAGGAAAATGACTTTTGAATCAGGTGAATATAGAGTCATTGCACCATTGGATCCGTCAGAAGGAGAAAGGTTTGTAGAGCCCACTTGTTTGGATATGGAGGAAATAAATCAATTGTACAGAACCACTGCGCGCGAAGAGGATTATGTCAACCCAACTGCAGATGGGGTACTCAGCTGGAGAAGCATTACATCACATGTTTCCGACTTAAATATAGGTTTGGAGAATTGGAAATAAAGATTACATGAAGTTTCCACAAGGAGGTGTGCAAGAATAGAATACACAGTAAGATGGGTTGGTACAGAGATAAGAGAACCTCCCAATTTTCATGGGTTAAATGACTTAGAGGAATTTTTGAAAAAATATGAAGAGGAAGTACTAGAAAATCAGATGCTCTTAGCCTTAGATATTGCACTCAAGGCAAGACCTGCAAGATGGTGGGGTGCGCACAAAAAAACAATTCATGACCTGTATTAGTGTAAACGACTACCACGCATTAGATTTGGCGCAGAGTAGGGGAGCAATAAAATGCAGAGGTATAATGGATAGGAAACACTTAGAGAAGTGCAAAAAATAGTGGACGATGACACCACTAGAGGAATGGCCTCGTCACTTTATCCATACATTGGAAGGAATCCCAAGAAACTGATATATAGACCAGGAGATGTGCAAAGGCACTACAAAATGGACAGGTTTACAACAAAAATTTGTAGTAACCTTCTCGTTTGAACATGAGAACCCCAAAATTGATTCAACACTGAAGTTGATACATGGAATGACATTTATTGAAGAACCGGAGGTTGAAATCATGACATAATATCAACAACAAAACATACAAACAGTCAAAGAGCTACTTTCATGCTATCATGTTAAAGATGAAGCACCAGATGAAGATGATCTGCACAATATTCAGTTTACAGAAATTGAAGGAGAAAGAGAGGTGGAAGGTCCATCTCTGGAGTCAGAAGTATTTGTTGCACCAATCAAAGTTAAGAAAGTCAACATTGGGACAATTGACAATCCTAAAATGGAAAGTATTGGATACTATGGGATGAACAAATAGTAGAAAGAATAACAGAGTTACTGCGCGAACACAATGACTTATTCCCAACGAGTTGGCAACAACCTTCACAAAGATTAAAGGAATAGAAAGGGAGCTAGGTGAGATGAAGATACCTCTCAAACCTGAGGCTAGACCTGTCAAGAAAAGACCCTACAGACTGAATCTAATGTATAAGTAGAAAGTGAAAGAAGAAATTGACTGAATGTTGGAAGTTGGTATCATAGAACTAGTAGAGGAATCTGAATGGATACGTCCTATGGTAGTCCAAGAAAAGAAACAAGGGGGATAAGGATTTGTGTATATTTGAGAAAATTGAATGATGCTTGATTACATGACCCTTTCCCTACCCCTTTTACAGATGAGGTCTTAAAGAATGTGGGAGGCCAGGAAGCATATTCATTCACAGATGGATTCTTATGTTACCATCAGATCAAAATAGCTCCAGAGGACAAATATAAGACTACTTTTGCTACAGAATGGGGATCCTACCAAAATACAGTCATGCCATTTGGGCTGAAGAATGCATTGGCCATATTTTCAAGATCAGTCATAGGTGATTTTAAGGAGTTCATACATCAGTTTCTAGAAGTATATCTGGATGATTAAACTGTATATAGTCTGTTAAAGGACCATGTAGAAGTGTTAAGACTCATGTTGGAAAGATACATGCAATGTCAGATCTCATTGAACATTAAAAAATGAATTTTTGGGACACCTTTTGGACTGTTGTTGGGATATATAGTATGTAAACAAGGTTTGTTAGTGGATCCTTCTAAGATTGCAATGATTGTGAATTTACCACCACCAAAGTTAGTGCAACAATTGAGAGAAACACTGGGACATATAGGCTATTATAAGAAATTTAAAAAGGGGTATGTGCAGATTACTGCACCAATGGAAAATCTGTTAAAGGACACCATATTTCAATGGAATGAGGACTGTCAGCAAGGTTTGGACACTTTAAAACAAAAAATGGTAACAACACCTATACTAGTATTTCCAGATTGGGAAAATACATTTCATGTGCATTTAGATGCATCAACCATAGCACTTGGAGCAATTATGGCGCAACCAAGATTATGGGACTTAGACCATCCTATAGCATTTGCAAGAAGAAATTTGTCATAATCAGAGGAGAATTACAACACCATAGAAAAAGAAGGCCTAGCCATGGTATATGCACTTCAGAAGTTCATGCACTATTTACTGGGTGAACACTTTAAAATGTTCACAGACCATTCTACCCTCAAATATCTAGTCAATAAGCCAGTGTTGTGGGGGAGGATCTGTAGATGGATATTGTTATTCCAAGAATTTGATTTCGAAGTAATAGTCAAACTAGGGACGTTGAATGAAAGACTTGATCACCTGTCAAGGGTAACTAATGGAGAAGAACCTACTAACTTGGAAGACAACTTCCCTTATGCACAATTATTTTCAGTACAAGTAGTTGATGAATACTTTGTTGATATTATTAAATACTTAAGTACAAGGGTTGCACCACAAGACTTTAACACTGCACAGAAGGAAAATCTAGTAGTCAAAGATGGAGACTATCAACTTATTGTAGGAAATTTATACAATATGGGCACATATAGCATTTTGAGAAGGTGTGTATTGGAACATGAAAGGCCCAAAATTTTGGCAGAAGCTCGTGAAGGTATAGATGGAGGAAACTATGCAGGAAAATATACCGTGCATAAGGTATTGTGTGCATGATTATGGTGTCCATCACTCCATAAAGATGCCAAGGAATATTGCTAGAAATGTGATGTTTGTCAGAGGGTTGGCAAACCCAACAAAAGGGATGAGTTGCCTCTAAGACCACAAGTGACTCTGCAGGTATTTGAAAAATGGGCAATAGACTTTGTGGGACCTATTAACCCACCAACAAAAAGGTTAGGAGCTAGGTATATCATCACTATGACTGAATACTTAACAAGATAGGAAGAAGCAACACCAGTCAAATACTGTAGCGCAAAGACATCATCACACTTCTTGTTTGAGCAAGTGATCACCAATTTTGGATGTCCAAGGATTTTCATGAGTGACCAAGGTACACATTTTATTAATAATACCATTAGGGGTATGACTGAGGAGTTTGAATTCTATCACTAGAAGAGTTCACCATATCATCCTCAAGCAAATGGAATAGTAGAAGCTTTCAATAAGATCTTGGAAAATGCTTTGACTAAGATCTGCAATGTCAACAGAGATGATTGAGACTTGAAAATACTAGCAGTATTGTGGGCATATAGGACCACATGTAATAAGTTGACAGGACATACACCATTTAGATTGCTATATGGGAAGGAAGCAATAGTACCATTAGAATTTCTGGTACCCAGTCTACACGTAGCAACAATTACCAACATGAGAGAAAGAGGCGCGGTACAAGAAATGTTAAATCAACTAATGGAAATGGAAGAGGAAAATATTTTGGCAGGATTTCACCAGGAAGTACAGAAAGCAAGAGACACATCCTGTCACGAAAGACATATTAAGAAGAAGAGTTTTAAGGAGGGAGACCTAGTCCTACTCTATGATAGTAAATTGTTTTCAACATCCTAGTAAGTTTAGAATGCATTGGCTAGGGCCATATGAAGTAAATATTGTCACAGATGGGGGATCTGTACAACTAAAGGACTTGGGAGGAACATAACCAAAATGAATGATCAACGGTAGTCGAATGAAACTGTAGAGGGACAATTGACCTTCTAATCCTTAAAAGTTACGACGCAGTGAGAAATGAATGTATATAGTATAACTATAACAGATATTATGACAAAAAATGATAAAAAGAAATGAAAAGGAGAAAAAGAAGAAAAAAGGAATACAAAAGTAGAAAAGAAAGAAAATACACAATACTGGGAAATATCATGCGCAACAGATAGTGGAATCACACGACAAAAAGAAAAAGTGGTTGCATGCAAAGTATGATTGACAGGAAGAAAACATCGCACACTAAGGGAAAGTCACAACAGAAAAGTACGGCACACCGAAAAAGTACAACGCATCAGAAAAGAGGCCAACGATCAAAAAAGTAAAAATCTGTCGTTGGGTAAAAAGACGTGAATTGGGCATTTATGAAATTGAACGAAGCGTACTAAAAAAGATTCAACGCATTAATAACAACCAAAGAAGATTCTCCAAGAAGATTCAAGGCAGTTATGACACCCTCTATATAAAGTGAAAGAAGGGGCCAAACAAGACTTATTGTGCATTTTCTTTGAAAACCCACGAAGCTAAGGAGCATGAAGACGAGAGACAAACAAGTGAATTCAGAGATCATAGTAGTCGAAGTTCACTCAGAGAAGCAAGAAGTATCCATAATGGCACTTCCAAAGGTCGGCGCACCAAGCCAAACAACACGAAAAACATGCAGCAACCATAGGTCACTACATGAAACCATAGAGGCAGAGCAAGAATTTACACAGAGAGAGGGAATATTCAATGTCAATGCAATTCTCTCACCATAGGTCGAACCAGTGAGCGCCACACTGGTTGAGGAAGAAGAGCAGGCCTCGACGATGGTTAGGATGGATATTGACTCACACGAAAGTGCACAAGGTTAGGACCCATCAACCATAGGCAACCCACAACAACCTACCAGGGCCGAAGTAGCCCACAAAATAAATAATGGTGACAGTGAAAGAAAACAGTCCGACGGGCTAAGACCAAAACCTGTGGTGGGGTCCACACAACTGAAGGATGTACATATCGAAGATATCACAAGGAAACAAGAGTCAGGTGGGGAAGAAAGAGAACCAGAGGCTGGGACCTCTAGCACCGATAAAGAGAAAGGGAAAACAACCCATCACGCAATCCCCACACACACAGCTCAAAAAATACATCGTCTTGTTGCGCATTCCAGAGTGGGTGTAGGTCATGCCAAAATTACTAGGATGCATCAAAATATTGTGGTACAAAGACCATGATGTGACCGACAACAACAAATTCCCATAATTTTCACTGCAGGTGTACATGGAGAGCCTGGGCAGAGGGCCATTCAGAGATCCGATTTTGCAACCAAAACAATGGGCAACATGCTTAGAAAATATGAGAATTCTCAATCTGATGGAAATTCCCCACTTCGAAAGGGGAAAAGATGTGAACGATTGCATCAAGCAGTTGCTAGCGGTACTCCATGGAGGATTTTTGTGGTTAGAAGAACTAGTTTCCATAGACATAGAACTCATTTCATTCATCACAGGCTTGCCATCAAATGGCGAGAAGCTCGTGCAATACCTATATGACAAACCAAGGAAAAGGCTCTCGCAGAAGAGATGAAAAAAACATATGGGACTGAGAGAGGCTTGTGCGGAATAATCATAAAATTCATCAGTGATGCAGCCACAAGGATGGAAACCAAGCTAATGGCATGCAAGTTACTTCGAAAATGCTGCAAGGAGGAGGTCCATACAGGGGTTGTCGCAGCAGTAGCACACTACACAAACAAAACCATGCTCAATTGGGCGCCATACTTATTGAACATGTTCCTAGACCACTGCAAGGACGTGCATGACTTAGGGACATAGTTCCACTACTCCTGGTTGATGATTTTGATAGCGCTAATTGGCTGGAAAGAGCCTCCCTACTCATACTTCTGTGACAGGGTAGGACGTTATTGCACAACATGATACACATCAATGGAAAGCACTTCGGACCCCGAGCGTAGAAGTCGTAATGCCAACACCTTTTCTCGGTATCTCAGCGGCATACAAGACATCATCACCAACACTTGGAGGTTCTCTCGCAATATCAAGGGGTAGCCAAATTTAGGGCTACGCGACACAAAAAGACATCATCGCCAACACTTGGAGGTTCTCTCGCAATATCAAGGGGTAGCCAACTTTAGGGGTACACGACACAACATGTGGATCCAAGCGTGCAGGGATCCAGAGAAAGAGTGGCTTCAAATTCAATTCTGCATCAATGCAGAGGAAGTTGAAATGGCCATGAGAGACTCGCAGGATGACTGAAAGATCTCGATCGTTACCAAGGACGTGCCCAAGGGAAAAGAGGTAGAAGCAGGTTCGTCCAATACATCTGCAGGGGGCAATGCCACGACAAAGAAACCAACATAGCAGGGAAATCCCAGTCAAAATCCAACGCAACAGAAGAAGGGCAACGCTCCAAAGAAGGATGCGTAGATAGGAAAGAAGGACAATGCCCCATGTGCAGGAAGAATAAGGAAGGGGGGACACAACGACGCAAGAAAACCCATCGACAAGTACTCCATAAGAGACAAGGCCAAACAAACGGCTAATAATACATACAGGGGGAAAGCGCAAGAAAGCCAAAGCACATAAGAAAATCCTGGAATACACAATTACCGATGATGATGTCGATCTTGTAGAAAAGAGGGTACAAGATTGCATAGCGGACGAGTTCGAAGAGGACAAGAACCAAAGAGGAGGAATAAGAAATGAATTGGCCAAAATTAAACATGTCTTGGAAAGGGTACAAGCAACGCAGAGGCAAGAAAGGGGAACAAAGTTCATCACTCAAGCAACAAAAGCCAAGGACAGGAGCGCACAGAACGAAGAAGACACCATCCAAATTGTAGCACAAGCAAGTCTGAGCTTCCAAATAACAACATACATGATGCAGGTGGACAAGACCATAGCTTAGACACCACTCAAAGACTTGGTGCAGGTACATTTGGTACTATCTCAAATACCAACAAAGGCACTATACATACTGCAAGTCAGTGTCGCGCAGGAAGTGCAACTGTGAGCTAGAACATACAGGACAGAATTGCAAGCAACCAGAAATGGAAAGGACGCACTAGAACTGGTGGTAGAGCATATAATGTTGGAAACCAAAGAGGAGAAGCAACGCGCAGATAAAATAGAAAAGGGATTAACAACGGTATATGATCACATCCTAGACAACGCGTAGGCACCTAATAGGAATGCAGAGGATAAGATCAACATGATCTCGCAAACAATTGATAGATATAAACAGGAAATTGAGGAGCTCAAAGAAAGGCTCAATCCTACGACTCCTCTGGAGGTTTGAGAACAGAGAGAACACCAATCTTCACTCCAGATAGATGAGATGGATAAAGAAGCAAGGGAAGCATAAGCGTTTTTCGACAAAACCGCATAGATATGGATTATTCTGGAAGAAGATGAACAGGTCCAACAGTGGGACCAACAAGATGAGAGAATCAACACGACCATCCAGGAGCTGAAGCAGTGAAAAAATTCCATGAGCATTACAAAGAGGTTGAAGGGCACGCAGGAGATGAAGACCATGCAGACAAAGTTGAAATCAACGTAGACAAAGAAGCAAGAAAGACAAGATGAGTTGGAACCCATCCAAGAACAAGTAACACAAATGATTGCACAGTTGGAGGAAGAGAAGAAAAGTATGCCACATGCATAAACAAAGGGCATAACATTAATGCAGGAGGAGATAATAGCGTAGTCAGTGGAGGCGCTAACAGGAAAAGTTGTGAAGATGAGGGAAAAAGGAAAGGAACTAGCAAAAAAATTCCACAGTTTGGACAGGGAAGTACAAGGAGCGTGCACCACCTGAGTGGCTCGGGACGAGCCACATGTCAGTGTTGGGGGGCTATTTGGCATAGGCCTATTTTGAGGAAAGACCTAATTTTGGAGCACGTGCAATGAGTGGCAAGAAAAAGAAGGAAAATCAACATGTGAAAAAAGAAGGAAACACAACATGCAAGAGGAAACACCACGTGGTGAGGATGCATGAAAGCCTAACCGTGTTAGGGTTAGGGTTTTTGATAAGGATTGTAACGGCTATAAGCCTGTAAAATAGTATAAATAAGAACCTAGGAGTTCTAGGTCAGGGGTTAGTCAGTTCAGTATTATTGAGGAGTTGAGAGACTGTCGATAATAATAAGGTGGTAGAAGAGTCAGTAAACCATATATTGAGGGTTAGGTCACAGGTTGAGGAGCTTGGTGTGATGTAGTCTGCATCACAGAGGTTCCTTAACCTCATCATGATTGTATGATTGAAGAGGTAATGCACGCAACACAAGATTTTGTAGCAGATTAAATAAAAGAGCAGAGAAGCCAAATCTTTATGGAGGTAGCCCGGGAGGGGGTGAACCACGGTAAAACTTGTGTTCTGTGTGATGTTTATTGAATGCTTAATTTCTGTTAATTATTAGTTTATGAATGAATGGTTAGCTAGATGTATTACTATGCATGCATGAGGCTAAAGCTGAATAAATCTTAGAAATAATTGAATCAATGACAAGATTAATGCATAAAGATAGATAGAATACACTCCCAGATCCTCACTCATTCCTAGACTGCAAGCACTTGAGCATTGCAGTCACCCATAGAGCTATCCCGGGTGAGACTGCGTTGTGCACAACGTTTCCTTCTGGTTTACCAAGAGGGCCAATAGTTTTAAAAGGTTTTGTTAGAAACCTGTTGAGATCCGAATCTGGATCAATCCAAGAAGAAGTAAGAACTGAGAGATCTTGACCAACACATATGCTCATCATAGTTATATGGGATTAAAATTTTAGGTCATGGTTCATCCACATCCCATGGGTTTTCATAGTTACCAAATTTCAACAAGAATTAAATTTTCAAAATTATATAGTCTTTGTAATATACCCTATCTTACAACTTGCAAAATTAATAACATGCTTGTAAAAACATTGGTATTTCCCTAGAACTTTGTGGTTGTACATGGCTATTAATAACAAGATTCTAATGGTATTGATGGATGCCATTTAAAATTTGTATGGGTGTGTCTTATTCTCTACAATTTATGTATAGTCAGCGAAATAAATATTTCAACCTAGAATTCCAAATTTTAGGGTAATTGTATTTGAAGTGATTTGGACACACTTTTTATTTTATTTACTTTAGTAATTTGAAATGAAGTGAAAATATGCATATTTTAATATAGTGTCAATTGAACTTATTATAAAATGATGTTGTGTAAAATATATTCTTTGCTCCAAATGTGAGATATGGTATTGAAAAGGGCAAGACCAAGGCTTCAATCTCGTATTCATCATTCGAACATAGTAATGATAGTGTTTCAAGGCTTGGTAAAGTTTTTGAACTCTCTAATTAATCAATTAGATAAAATCATAGTGTTTTGATGAGTATGCGTGATGTTTTAATAGTTGAATGCAAAATTGTTCATGATAAGTAATGTGTCTTCACATCCAATAAACTCTTTCATTTCCATTGCATAGGAACCACTGGACACTTCAACATCTTTCCAGGGTTTTCTTAGACAATATCTAGCTTCAATGTGGTGGAGTGCCTTGCATAATATGATGTTATTGTTACATGATTTTTGTTCTTTCATCTTGTTTTTTTTTAATTATTATTATTTTTAATTTTATATAAAAAAAATATTCTATAATTACATTATAGAGGGAAACATAGAAATGTGACATGTATAAATTTGGGGTGGTGATATTGGAAATTATAAGAGAACACAAATCATCTTTTGAACTACCTAACTTGTGGAACACTACATATATATGGTTGTTTCATAAAAGGTACTTATGTGAAGTAAGGAATTTTTCATGGAATAAGTGAATACTTTAATCTTTTTTTCAAGAATTTAAATCCTTTCACTATGAGATGGATGTGTCAACTATCATTCACAAGTCAATCATCTCTTAACACTTTTGATAAATTAGAAATCAAATGATTGCAGAATTACAATCGAGAAGATTCATTTTGGTTCATTGATCATTTGCTTCCTTCAACGTTCCTCAATGAGAAAGGTTTCAATAAAAAAACATTGCAGCCCAAAATGTGGCTCAAATCCAAGTTAGCTAGATAACTTGACTCCAAGCCCCAAAATGTAATTCTCCATAACATTTTTTCTCATGCTATGTTCAAACTTTTATAACTCAAATAGAAGAGGAAACTAATTATTCAAGTGTTCATGTCTTGAATGTTCTAAATGAAATTGTGTGGATAGATTGATTACAATGAGAAATCATATAGAGAGTACTCGGAAAATTTGGTTCTTCAATGGTCATCTCAACTAGAAGGTTTTTCTTTATCCTTCTATAGGTGAATTTCATATGCACTATGGATGAAACTCCATTCTTGAGAGTTGATCTGGATTATTTTCGGAACAAAATGAAAGCAAAGATATTACAATGAAATACACATAAATATTGTCAGAAACAAACAAATACAACAATACATAATTTATATTAATGAAAGAAATGTACAAAGACTGTAAAAATACAAAGTGCTAGACTCGCTAGAATGGTGACAGTTGTATTTCTGAGAAGAGATGTGACGATTGCACTCATTCGCAAGAAAATGAGTACAATGAGGCTCTGAAGGCCTTTTTTATAATAAACATGAATGCCAAAACCCTAGACATCCAAAAACCTAACTCTAAGAGATGAAGCGCCAAAAGTCAGGTGGGCTCCGTTGGGGTAAGTTAGTACATCAACTTCCCGGGATCGTAACTTTTGCATACGATCTTCGTTTTAGGCGTGTGATAGCCCGTTGGAAAATTATTTTCGAGAACTATGCATTATGCCATAAAACTTTGACTTTGTCTACAGTTTAATTGTGGAAAGCCAAACAAACATTGTTTAGGGCCCCAAAACGGACATGGAAGTACAAAAAGATGTACTGACATGAAAACTTTCAAAATAAGCCATTTGGAATAAGTGGGCGGCCACCATTATCCACCTGGATGTTGTGTAGGGCTTTAGGATGGTCCCAGAAGTGAAAAACCCACAATTACAAAGAGATGTCCCCTTTACAGAGAAATGTGTTGAAGAAAATTGTCAAGATGAGCCATTTGGAATTTAGATCAGGTGGGTGGCCCCAATATCCACCTGGATCAAGAGCTTTCCATTGGAAGTCAATGAGTCATCATTGTTGCAAATTGTTGAGGTGATGACCCTCTTATGCAATTTGGACTATGGATCTCTTCTAAACAAGTGGTTTCCAACCTCTAATTGAATTATACTGGTGACCCACAAAGATGTCTCGATACATAATAAAGACCCTCCATTTCCTCCTAATCCAATAGTCCTTGGAAGATTCTTTTTATATATAACCACTACAATGTTATTGAAAGCTCCACTATAAACAACAATTGGTGTTTATTTAATGATGAACGAGTATTTAGTGACCTCTTGCATCACATCCTCCCACCATACGACCATTCATGCTCTCTCTTTATTCGAGCTTTCTTCAAGATAAATCACCCACCCTCACTACTAGTCCAACATTAAAAATAATTAACAAAACTACAAGTGTAATTTGTAATGAATTGGTATGTTAGTATATTACTAGTTTCACATTTAAAATAATGACAATTTTTCAACTATAATTGATAATTAATCTTATGGTGCATTGTTCTTGTTAAAGAAAATAAATCACACGATGCATAGGATTGGGAAACACTCTTAAAACACCGAGTTATGATAGAACCTTCAATCTAAGAGTAAAACATAGTTGGATAAATGTTACCATATCTTTGCTCTCATCCTTCCTTGGACAGAAAGAAAGCCTCTTCCTTCCCCTATGCACAACTATACCCACAAATAATCTTATTGCTATCAACATGAGAGAACCACCTGTAGTTTTTAAAATGATTTAGCAAATAATAAATCCAACCATATCCATCCATAAACCAAAGAAAAACACTTATGGGAAGATCTTTACCTGCGATAATACCTCGATGTAATTCCTTGTTTCAAAAAATATAAATGGCAATTAAAAACTTAAAAAATACTTTCTACAGAAACAAAAATGAATTAAGAGTGTCAAGGCGACATTCATCAAAACCATGTCTTCTTACCAACAATTGTGACTTGCACTGCATTGACTATAACGGTTTTTGAGGAGGTAAAAAGAGGCTACTGCAGAATTAAACTCATTCAAGTTGTACAACACCCATTTTTGAAGTGGATTAAAATAACTTACTGGTTTTCAATCTATGCAGGGATATGAACAAGCAAGTTTTCAATCTATACATGACATAAATAAGACAATACCAAGAGGCAAAAGGCACGGACATGAAAATACGAAGAGGTAAAATGCGGTGTTTGTTCGACAAGGTGGTGGTTGTATAGCTCTTGTTAGGTTGAGCTATGTAGGTTGTATAGTTCTTGTTAGTTGGAGCTATGGAGCTATGCATGTTGGTGCATTGAAATTTTCTTCAAGGTGGTGCACTGACAAAGCAAAAGGGATAAAAAATAAGATCTATCGAAAATATGATCTAGATCATAGTAGGAATATTAGTGCACGTAGTCACCCCATGAATAATACTTTGGAGTTGAAAACCAATTGTCAATTTTCAAATCACGACACCTAGATAAATTGTTTACTAGTGATTCTCTTGTTGTAAATCAAACTAACAACTCACAAAACAAAATACATTGACTAGAATAATGGACAAAAATAAAAGCGGAAGCAATACTGGAAACCAAATCCCGTACACAATACTCAAATATATTATCCCCTTCAAATCATCTTATCATTAGAATAATATCAAAGCTTACCAGGGCTCCCTTACTGAGAAAATGGCCCACAGAGAAATACAGAAAACTATAGACATCACCTGCAAACCCTAGCAACACCTATGTCATTGTATGGTCCCGTACAATCACTTTTTGATACGTGTATGCGCCTTACTACGTTGTAGTCCATGTATGCACATGTTTTCTTTCACTGTAGCCCGCGTACATACGCACCCTAACTGACATGTACAGTGCATACAACTTAGATTCTGTTGTTGTGGCTCTGATCTGTCGGATCTTCTTGTGGATGCGCATGTTCTCTCTTCTCTCTAGCTTGTATTGATCTTCAAATGAAAGTCCTTCTCCACCTATCCGAGATATCCTTGAATCACGGTTCTTTGTGATTCAATCTTGAGCAAAAGTCCTTCTTTACTCTCCAAAAGTGTCTTTCTCCTTCACCCTAACCTTGCTTTTGTAATATTGAGTTATGACATAACCCTAATCTCCAAAGTGATTAATGATTGAGATTAGATCTCACCTCACTTGAGATCAATGACTAAGATTTAATTCACTAATGCTAATAATTTTACCATTTCATTAAATTAAACTCAACTAATTAATAAAAATACTTTACTTTAATAATATTTTTAATTAAAATAAATTACTAAAGTAGAAGATTTAAGATTACTACCACAGGTCTAGACACTTAAACCTCGAGGAAGTACAAGTCCATGCTACAAATATCAACACCAATATCATGGATAAAAAATACAATTTATTTATTTATTTTAATCTCAATAAAATTATTATTGAAATTCCATTGAAAATTGAAAATAAGGAAAAAAATTAAATCAAACATAAAACTAATACCCTGTCAATAACAGATTCATTGCTGTAGTCGTGGCCTTCAGCATGGACTAATAATGCCATAGCTAAAGGTCACCTGGCTCAAATGTCTTCATACAGCGAATTATCAAAGTGCGGCTAACACCTGCACATATATTAACTAGAATCATATATTGGCGTTACGGCGAATGGAATGGAATGGATGAAATGTAATCCAACATTTTCCAATCGGTGGGCAATCGGTTTCTATCCAATAACGCAACCCATATCAAGTTTTCCCAGCTCCCAGCCCGGCAGACGCAGCTTGGCCAGATGAGTTTTTATAGAGTTTTGCAGTTTAATTACCAATCGCGTAAAAGTTAAATGAAAAAATGTCCAACTGTTTTTCTGTTGCCGGGACTTGAACCCAGGGCTCTAGTTTTTTTTCCTCCAAGGACGAGGAACTTATTACATTCAGTAGATCTCATATGAGCTACTTCACCATGGGGTGGCTTCTGCACAGAGTCAAGGGCTTCCACTCCCACACCAGTTCAACACATACTAAATCTTTATCAAACTTTGACCTGTATTAAATCACCCAATTGAAAGTTTAGGGGAAGCATGATAGGAGTGCTCAGGCCCTTCACATATACCCGGAGGTTGGCAACCTTCATTTAGACGTCCAGGTTGATAACCAGGACCATATTTAATTGTTGTCCACCGTGATGACAATTTAGCTTCATGCCAAGTTGTGCCACAAGTAGGAGTGTGGATGGATTATGTTCACAGCTGATGGGTGATGCCTAGATGTTTTGTCTCTGTCTGCAACATAAATAGAATGGTACAAAGCACACAGATATAATTAATTGTCTTGCCTTTCCCAGCTCCATCAAATTGCATTGCAAAGAATTTGTTCTTGCCGGTGGCCCAGCCCAGCGTATTGCCATGCCACAACAGACACGGAAGAGTGTGTGGGATTTATGTTGACTCGGTCTTCATCATGGACCAAACGCTATACCAAAAAGTATTATGGGATCTATCTGTTGTCCCTGTGTGAAACAATGGTTGCTGGAAACCAAAAGTAAACCCACACATGATCAAAACAAAGCTTAGCAGTGCCTTCTCCTATTATGTTTTCTTACAAGGTGCACAAATTGTCACCTTGGATAACCTATCAAAAACTACAAACACACAATTATGGCATGCTCGTTGTAAAGAATGTCTATCATGAAATCCATGGAGGTTAACTCCTTAGGCTTCTTAGACTTATTAAGAGTGGGTAGTGGATTGTGTTAGAGTCTTATATTTCATAGTATCAAATGGTGACGGAGTATTTTCTATCGGTAATTGCACCCTAGGTTGATGAAAATAAACATTAGATTATAATATAAAGTCTCAAAACAAAAATATTTTGCTTATGTATCATTGGTGCATGTGTTTACCCAAAGTCGAAAGGTGACATGATAGTTTGTCATGTAGCGCTTAATCCTCGCGCTAATCTCATCAGCGACATCCATCTTGTTCCAAATCGACGGTCCTCATCCTTTTTCGGACCCCCCGACCTTTCTACCTTTAANGATAGGAGTGCTCAGGCCCTTCACATATACCCGGAGGTTGGCAACCTTCATTTAGACGTCCAGGTTGATAACCAGGACCATATTTAATTGTTGTCCACCGTGATGACAATTTAGCTTCATGCCAAGTTGTGCCACAAGTAGGAGTGTGGATGGATTATGTTCACAGCTGATGGGTGATGCCTAGATGTTTTGTCTCTGTCTGCAACATAAATAGAATGGTACAAAGCACACAGATATAATTAATTGTCTTGCCTTTCCCAGCTCCATCAAATTGCATTGCAAAGAATTTGTTCTTGCCGGTGGCCCAGCCCAGCGTATTGCCATGCCACAACAGACACGGAAGAGTGTGTGGGATTTATGTTGACTCGGTCTTCATCATGGACCAAACGCTATACCAAAAAGTATTATGGGATCTATCTGTTGTCCCTGTGTGAAACAATGGTTGCTGGAAACCAAAAGTAAACCCACACATGATCAAAACAAAGCTTAGCAGTGCCTTCTCCTATTATGTTTTCTTACAAGGTGCACAAATTGTCACCTTGGATAACCTATCAAAAACTACAAACACACAATTATGGCATGCTCGTTGTAAAGAATGTCTATCATGAAATCCATGGAGGTTAACTCCTTAGGCTTCTTAGACTTATTAAGAGTGGGTAGTGGATTGTGTTAGAGTCTTATATTTCATAGTATCAAATGGTGACGGAGTATTTTCTATCGGTAATTGCACCCTAGGTTGATGAAAATAAACATTAGATTATAATATAAAGTCTCAAAACAAAAATATTTTGCTTATGTATCATTGGTGCATGTGTTTACCCAAAGTCGAAAGGTGACATGATAGTTTGTCATGTAGCGCTTAATCCTCGCGCTAATCTCATCAGCGACATCCATCTTGTTCCAAATCGACGGTCCTCATCCTTTTTCGGACCCCCCGACCTTTCTACCTTTAA
>SNQJ01S0043598.1:44050-64896 GCA_010110895.2 Picea sitchensis
GACTGTACGGATTGCACAGTCAACATCCATTATTTTTCTTGTTTGACGATTCAGACAGATCACGATATCTCTCGCTCCCGACGTCCGTTTGAGATGAAACGAATTGCGTTGGGTTCGTGATGACGAGGGCTACGCTCTCGTTCGTTTTGAGGCAATTCCGAGAACGTTGATTTTTGAGCTAAAATTTGACCCATGGTCTAGATTTTGATCAATTGTACACTTTATTTCATAATGCATATGTACTCACGTGGGTGAGGCAAATATGTTTTTGTATTCTTCCACCCTTTGATCTACTAATCTTTGTTGCATCATGAGAAAAATTGTAAAAGCCTTGATGATTGTAGTGATTTTCATTTATCCTTGGGACCTAACCACAAAGAGAATAACCCTACTATTTTGAGATATTATCTTCCTACACTTCTTAAAATTGACCAAACATACCATGGTTGGAGGGGCTACATGTGGTATATTATAGATTTGATCTCCTAGGATAATAATGACACTACAAGTTCTGGACTAACAAACAATGTGGCACCTTCACATATAAGGCTAACCAAGTTAGATATTACAAATAACACCTTATCTTTGAAGGGCTTGGTGTTATATGAAAGGTGACATTATCCAGTGATACATAGGTCTCATCCCTGGTTCAACCAAGCAATGGTGTATGGTTGAGGGTGAGGCATCAATGACAACTTCAGTCTTTTGAAAACTTATGTTGAGAGTATGTTCTTTTCGATGCAACCATCAACAATGAAATGCAAAGCCATTGACTTCACCTACAACTATGAATGGACGAGGCACTTGCCATCATCTGTTCCTCTAGCTCCTTTAGTTGTATTTGTGCAATGGAAATGGTAGCTCTTGGTTATACATTAATGATCTATTTTCCCTATCCATGATTTTTGGTACAATCTAGACCAAATTCAAAGGGTTGCCTCTCAACCAAAAATGGTTGTATGACATGCCATTCATCTTTGTTGTACCATTTATTGTTGTTGTAGTCACACCAATTGTGTGTAGGATTTCTTGAAATTTCCATCCTATCTTACATGAGTCTTTGGAACAATCCAAACCAAATTTAGAGGGTTGCATCTCAACCAAAAATGGTTGTATGTCATGCCATTCATCTTTTCTATACCATTTATTGTTGTTGTAGTCACACAACTTGTGTCTATAGGCTTTCTTGAAACTCTCATCCATCTTACATGAGGCTTTGGTTGGTTACTCTAAGGTTTTGTATATTTTCCCTACCATTTATCATGAGATTTAGGGTTTCTTTGACCCTTCTTTTAATGTCGTCGATTCCTTATGCCAACTTCCTTCTTACCCTTATGTCACAAAATTTCCCCAATCTCAATTGCATAAAAGTCACACTTCTCCCAGTAATGAGATGTCTAATAATTCAATTTGTGTTTGGATATATTTGTGTAGGCCAATATGGTGTTTTCAAACTTTGTTTTACTCAAGGTATATGATACCTAGGTTTGTAAACAGGGTATGGAAGGCGTTATGTACTCATGCATATAATAGTTTAGAGCATAGTGCAAGGTTGTCCATCTCATATACTAGGCATCATAGTTTATTGCAAGAAAACAATTTTACTTGAGGGAATCTACAAATCCCCCAAGCAGGTCCTTCCATTCCTTCGAGCATTTCAAAGTTGTTTCTCATTCGCTGATTGTAGGCTTCCCACTAGTGCTTGACATGGGAGTGAGAGTTCAAGAGTGAGAGTTCAAGAGTGACATAGTAATAATTTCATTGTTGGAAAAGTTTTTGACAAAAATATATATGCTAACTAATCTAACCATTTTTCCAAAGCTTTTATCTCTATTTTACCTTCAAAATATAAAGTAAAATTGAAGTTAACTTATCCCTTATAAGGTGTCATTCCTATGAAAGTGTTGCTTATGGAAGGTGCACTGCTCATGGTTAGGATTCACTAAGGATTTGGATGAACCGAACTATTATCTCATTCCTTTGACACTCAAGGGCTTCCTGGAGAAATAACTTGATAGGATCTCATACTCCATCACCATTCTTGTCTGTCGTCTAAGGTTGTTAGGACTGAAAAAGAAGGTGAGAGTCTATTTCCTTTATCCTAACCTCATTCGAGGGGAAAGGTATTACAAACATAATTCTATAATACCATTGATATAGATTTGAATGAGAGGAGGAAAAGATGTACACAAATAGTAATGAAAAATAGAATGTTATATTGAAAACCAATTTTTATTAACTAAGGAGTGGTGAAAAGTATTGTATATACACAATGGTTAAGAATGGTAATAATAATCTCTAAGAAGAGATATGCGACTACACTCATTTTCATAAATCCCCACACCAAGAGTTGAAAACCTCATATATTAAAATATGCAACGAAAAACCTCATATATTAAAATATATTTTTTTTTTTTATATAGTTTGGGTGTAACTAAAACGGGAGGCATCGTTGGTGATGAGTTTAGATGTCGTATGGGCAGATGAGTTTTTAGTATTGCCGTTTCTTTAATTACCAACAAAGTAAAAGATAAATGAAAAGCGTTAAAAAAACCCCTTTCCGTTGCCGGGACTTGAACCCGGGTCTCTCGGGTGAGAGCCGAGTATCCTAACCAACTAGACTACAAGGGAATCGCTGATAAAGTTCTTTTTGAACCCGGGTCTCTCGGGTGAGAGCCGAGTATCCTAACCAACTAGACTACAACGGAATCGCTGATAAAGTTCTTTAACTTTATGTGTATTATGTATTGTCATCATAGAGCAATTGTTCAAATCCAGGCAATCCAGCGCAGAGTATTTACTTGTGTTTAGATATAACATAAACCTCAAATTGCGAACAAGCTTGGCCAGGTACTGTGGATGGATTTATTTTACAGCTGATGGGTGATACCTAGATGTTTCGGCTCTCTATGTGCAACATAAATAGAGTAGTTAGATTATAAATACCCTCTCTATGTGATACACAACAATATTTTGTATGGCATTAGTTAGATTATAAATACCCTATCATGAAATTGTAAACGTAAACGGGTTGAATAATTGATTACTTGGTTGGAAAAGGTTAAAAACATATTTTAGAGTAACTTCATCTATACAACCTTATTTAAATAATGAGAATTTGGATTTCAATTTGTTGTTTAATATTGTCACACCAATGTTAAATTTTATTTTATGAATTAGTTAATTAATTATGTTAAGTTAAACACTATGTATGTTAAATGAATTTTATTGAAGATTTTTTTCTTATATTTTTTATAATTATTGTTTGAAGGAGTAATTTTAAATGAATAAAGTTTTTTCAAATAAACAGATTAGATAATAACAATTAAGCGCCATTTAATGTGATTAAAATATAAAATAATAAAAAATTATAAATGTGAAAAAAAATTGTGTTCAAATTTTAACTTAAAATCATTGAATGTTTTCTATACCAAAACATATGGTAAAACCTTTAGAGAGGGAAACATCTATGAAGCAATGGAAAATATGTATTACTTGTGAAAACAAATTTGCATCTAGTACAACACTATCTACCATCTCTTCATCTATTGGGTAAGTGACCCTCCATGATCTTTAAATAGAAATCATATATCAATGATATGAAAGAACATAGATCAATTATCAAACAACTTGTAGACTAAAAATGGGTCTAGGCTAATTTACAACTATCCATATGAATTTTGTGAAGGAGATCAAGGGTATACTTAGGCTAAGAAAGGAAAATATCTTCTTTTGTTTGCAAAAATTAAAGGACAAGGAAATATTGCAAATCCCAAGTCTGTCATCTCAAACCAATTCCTAAGATTGGACTTCACTTGGATGATCAAATAAGGATTACTACCATTGAGAATGAGATCATCAACATACAAAACCAGAATAAGAAACTTATCACCCACCACTTTGTGTGAACAATTAGGGCAAACTGACATATAGAAAATCCTAAAACAAGCAAAAATCACTTCATCTCCTCATACCAAGACCATGGTGCCATGGTACTTGCTTGATTCTATAGAGAGATTTTTTTAGCGAGCAAACAAAATTAAAATCACCCTAGAAAAACCCAAGAGTTCTTTTTGGTATAAACTTCTTCATGTAAATCCCCATGCAAGAAGGCGGACTTGACATCCATCTTATTGATCTCCCATCTCTGTGAAGTTGTAAGTGAAAATGAAAGGTAAATGGAATCCATCTCAACAATTGGAAAAAATGTTTAATAATAGTTAAGGCCTTTAACATGATGACAACCTTTGGCTACTAAGGAGGCATTATACTTATACACTCCATCCACTACATACTTGGTTCTATAAAGCCACTTACATTCCACAAATTTTCTCCCTTGAAGGAGAGGGACTAATCCAAGTAGCATTCTCCAACAAAGAATGGTATCTTCATATGTTGCTTCATCCCATTCTTGACCAAATGCTTCTTTAAAGGTTTTTGGATTTGGATTTTTTGAATCTCAACCTATGAGAGTCAGAGAGGTGTGTCATAGCTAAGAATGAATCTAGCAAGGAACAACAAGATCACTAGCTAAAGAACCAACAACTTCTTGACTCTATTGGACCCATCTAGGAAGTGGTTGAACTACATTGAAGGATCTATAGACTCAACTATAGGAGGAGAGGAAGCATGCTGACATAGGAGGTTTCTCCTCATCGTCTTCGTAAAAAAGAGAACTGATGTCCAATACATAAGCATAATCATGAGAATAGAAGAAGAAGAAATCGACAAAGAAGTAAAAGTAGAAATCAGATTGAACACAAAATATAGCACAAGCGTAGAGCAAGCCTCACAATTTAAGAAACATTCATCAAATCAAACATCTCTACCAAGAATAACCTCAAAGTGGTTCATAAAGGTGATAACCATTTGCATCTTCAAAAAACTGACAAAATAACATTGTTTACTCTTGGGTTGCAAAGATTATGTTTCTTATCTAGAATGTGAGCCCTAGTGTCGCGGTAGAACACTCAAAAGTTGATAACATCTTTCTTTTATTTTCTCCATGCTTCTTCTAGTGCTACATTTTGCACAACCTTTGTAGGAGTGCAGTTGAATACACAATTTACATAGTTAATGACGTTATCCTAAAACTTAGGGGTTAGATTCTTGGACCTAATCATTCAATTTTCCATATCTTTTAGGGTTCGGTTCTTTCTCTCGACCACATTGTTCTATTGTAGAATATAAGGTGCAATGTACTACAACTAAGTTCCCTTTAATGAACAAAAACCAAGGTGGTAGCAGCAAAAGTCACCCCTGGATTGCTACAGAGGTAAGTCTGATACCCATTAGAGTTTTATGTCATGGGCTGGTAATAAAGGGGGTCAAATGAGTGCAGTCTCAAGAAAGTATCGTTTAACTCAGAAAACTGGGCTGATATGCACAAATAGGCGATGTCTTGATCTAGCTTCAGTCAGTAAGTTGTAGTATAGTGGTGAGTAGGGGGAAGAGCTTCAAACTCGAGATCTTCTCGAATTCACAACTCCAGAGAACTGAAAACATTATAGCAACTCTGTGATCGATCATACATTGTAAAACAGTCACAACAACTCGACTGGAACATCCATGCTTGAGCTCTCAACATCAGAGGGAAAAGGAAACATGAAAAGATGATTAAAATTGGTGGCGATGTTACTGTAATCAAACATACATCACATAAACGTAACTACACTCAACTGGCTCACCCATGGCCGAGTGTTTTAACACAGTTGTTACAAAGAAATGAAGAGAAGTTGACTTACATTAAACAAAAAATCTCAGATATAGATACATAACCAGAGAACCAAAGTGTTCATTAAAACTTTACAATTCGGGAGCCTTGCTCTACCATCCACCTTTAAAAAATATAAAAAGATGAGTATATATACCCAGAACTGCTAACGTCCCCTAGGGACGCAATCTAACTACTGCATTCAAAGCTTTGCGTTTCTTATTCTTCTGTCAAATTGTCCATGTTCTCCTTTGTCAGACGCAAATTTAGGCCAATATGGGCTTTGCAGGAAACCCATTTTCGGAGGAGCTTTGTGCTATCATCCAACCACCACGGTCGTCCCTTCGTGCTTTCTATTTATGGTTGAAACGAGGTTTCAACCACCTTATTCAGTTTCATTAACTGTTTTTATTGGGATCGGGACAAGGCCTGACGCTCGTGAACATTCCAGGCAAACAAACTCACAATCCCCTTCAGTCAATCCTGGCACCTCGAGGCCACGCAATTCTCTTTTTCGTAACCAACTCGGGTGCTCTAGTCTTTTTCACAGCTCCTTCCCATCGCCCCATGAGACCATGGGGCATGACCTTGTGTTTATCCAACATGATATTTTGGGGCTTCGCTTCTCGGGAGTTTTCACTCCATCTTGGATTTAATATCGAGATGACCGGAATCACGAAACGATCACATAGATTGGCGGTAAATCTCACTTCAAAATGGACAACCACGATCCCTTCCCTGACAATACGAAATGACAACTATGCGATGAGCGCTAGCTCCCTTTCCAAAACTGCTTCCTATGAAACCTTCGATTCACGAAATCGTGATTTCGCGTTTCAGGGTTTCGGGCTATGGATGCACTTGTCGACGAGAACCCTAAACTCTCGATTCCCGATCCTCCTAAATCGTCGATCTTAGATCAACAACCCTCGACTCTTCATGATCAGACAACCCAAATATTTCCTTTCACGAATCATGATTTCACGATCCTTGTTGCATAATCTCACAACATTTGAACTCCCGATTCCCGCACTCGCTTGCTTTCGCTTCCATACTAGACTGCTTTCAATGCTGCAGCCTACAACAATGAAGACTTGTACGACATGGCTGGGACTTGGGAAACACAAAGGCTCAGTGATAGAGGTCAAAAAGAGAAATAATCGACCTTAGGGAAAACAAAAAATATCAGGGCCCATATCTCACAGGAAAACTTTGACAAGGAAAATCGATCGATCAAAGGATGAAGGAAAACAAAGAAAAGTATATGTCAGGAGGAGAAATCTATGATCGGGTTTGAAAAAAGGGAAAAATACAGGAAAATGTCATAGAACTAGGCCAAAACCACAATTCACCATCACATGAGAATATTAGTTGCTAACATTTGGCTCCACAGGGGATGGCATGCTCCCTGCGAGCTGCCAAGAACGTCCAGTTCCAGTGCCTTGCTTTGGGTTATGGAGTCTCCTATTGAAAAAAAAAAAAACAGACATAAAACATAAATGGTATTTACAATGGTGGGACGCTGATTGCGACTTTAAAAAAAGAACTTTTTCAGGAAGTGCCCATTTATAGGGCCAACAAAAACTTCCTCACCCTCCAGATTCTGCAGCCTGTAAGTATTGTTGGGAAATGCCTCAAAAATATTGAAGGGTCTGATCCAAAGGGCTTCAAATTTACCATGCTTTCCCTTGTCTTGTATGGGGGCATCCCATTTGAGTATTAGATCTCCCAGTTGGAAATCCTCTTTTCTGCTCTCCCTGTCAAAGGCCTGCTTGATTTTTTGTTGACGATCATGTGCTTTGTTCATCACTTGCTCTCTAGTCTGTTGCACTTATACCAATTGATGATTCCTCTTGATCATGTCATCGGGCTCTTCCTGCCAGTCTTGGAAGAATTTTTCCACAGGCATGGCGAGTTGGGAAGGAAAAACTGCTTCAGTCCCATATACAAGCTGGAAGGGGGAGATTCCCAAGGACCTTTTTGTCGCTACTCTATCATCCCAGAAAGAAAATTTGAGCTTTGAATCCCATGCTTTCTTGTTTCCCTCTAACAATCTCTTGATGATCTTGATCAGACTTTTGTTAGAGGACTCTGCCAGTCCATTTCCTTGGGGTTAATAGGGGGTAGAGTGGATCAACGCAATTTCGAATTTCTCACAAAACTTAATCAACGGTTCATCCTTGAAGGATGCAGTATTGTCAGTGACGATTCTAGTTGGGCAACCAAACCTTACTATTATATCCTCCAAAAGACTAATGATCACCTTATGAGAAGCACTTCTTGTGGGGATAACCTCTATCCACTTGGTGAAGTAATATGTTGCAGTTAAGATCCACCTGTGATGACCACTTGAAGTGGGATGAATTTCCCCAATGAAGTCAAGGCCCCACTACTGGAAAGGTCCTGAAGCTAGCACATGTTTCAATGGTAGGGACTTGAGTTTCTGCTTCCCAGAGAACTTATGGAATTTGATACAAGCCCTGACTTTCGCACATACATCAGTGAATAGAGTAGGCCAATAGTAATTGACCCTAAGAATTTTGTAAGCGATGGTTTTCCAAAAATGATGTCCCTCACATAGGCTGTCATGGAAATCCAATATAATTTTCTGGGCCTCTTGTGGGTCTAAACATCTTAGAAGCACACCCAGAGGGTCTTTCCAATATAAGACCTGGTTAATAAGAAAATACATGATCTCTTTGAGCTTTAAATCTCTTTCCTTACTCCTTCCCATACCATCTAGAGGCCGCAACTCCTATAGAAAATATATGATATCTCTATACCAGGCGCATTCTGCCAACGGAGGGATGTCTTGAGGACTGCTACTAGACGCTTTAGTCTGTTGGATTTTTGAGCAAGTGTTGACGAAGTTAACGCCCAAAGCTTTACAATTAGATTCAGCCAACAACTTGGCTAAATCTTGTCCTTTAACTAGTTTGGTGGGTTTTATTTCCAGATCAAATTCAAGGATTTTGGCAATCCACTTGCTTCTTTTTCCATCTATATCAGGTTGAATGAGAATGTCCTTCACAGAGGCTAAAGAGACATACACAATGACCTTTGAATGTAGAACATAGACTCTGAAAGCCTTGAGAGATTTCACCAAGGCATAGGCCTGCTTCTCCATGATGTCATATCTAATCTTAGCATCTCTCAATGCCCGACTGAAAATGGAAATAGGCTGCTCAAGCCCTTCAACATTCTTTTGCAATAAAACAACCACCACAGAATCCAAAGAAGCAAAGGAAAAAAATAGAAAATCCTTGGAATAATTGGGACTGATTAGCACAGGTGCTTTAGTCAATGTTTTTTTAATCCGGTCAAAGGATTCTCTGGGCTCAACAATTCATTTTACTTCATTTCCCTTCTTGAGCATGGCTGTAATATGCTTCACCAATTCAACGAAATTTGAAACAAACCTTCTCAGGAAATTAATCTTTCCCAAGAAAGACTAGACTTCTTTCCTGGATCTCGGAAGCGACAAGGTTTGGATTGCTTGAACTCTGCTGGGATCAATCTTGACTCCTTCAACTGATACTATGTGCCCCGACAATTTTCCTTCCTGCATGGCAAATGATGATTTCTTGGGATTTAGGGAGAGACCAAACCTTCTGCATTTCGAGAAAACCTTCCTCAGATGTTGATGATGTTCTTTATCATATTTGGAGAAGACTATTATGTCATCCAGATAGATGACCACAAATTTATCCTTTTTTCCAATGAAGGCGATGTCCATGGCTCGTTGGAAAGTTTCTCCCGCGTTCATCAATCCAAAGGGCATTTTGGCATACATGAACATACCCCAAGGAGTGGTGAAATATTTTTTCTCTCTGTCCTCCAATAGGACAAATATCTGATTGTAGCCAGAAAATCCATCAATCATGGAGATCCGGGATGCATCTGTCACCCTCTATAATATATGTTCCATCTTTGGCAAGGGGTAATTGTCCTTCTTTGAGCTCCTGTTCAGGTTCTCGAAATCGACACAGAGTCTGATTTCTCCACTCTTCTTTCTCACCGGTACCAGGTTTTCCACCCAATCAGAATATCTTAAAGGCACAATGATCTGGGCATCCAACAAATTCTTTACCTCTCTCTCTATGAATGGCAACAACATAGGATTAATTTGTCTTAATTTCTGCCTAAATGGTTTTGCCTCCTCTTTCAGTGGAATCTTATGCTCGATGACTCCCGTGTCGTAAGTTCTGAGGTCTTCATAGGTCCAGGAAAACACATCAGTGAATTCTTTTAATAAATCAACATACTCATCCCTCTTCTCCCTTGACATGCTTCTTGACAGTTTGACAAATCTTGGATCCTTCTCTGTGCCAATATTGCACTCAACTACGTCTACATCCTCAATCGGTCTCTGGGCTCTCACTTCCACATTGTTCCCATTGAACAGTCTTTCCAAAGGAACCAGTACCTTTGGAATGTGATTGCTAGGCAGTTGAATAATATGGTGATTGGCAATTTTATACAAAACTACTTCAGGGGGAGGATCACCCTCAAAATCTTTATCCTGGTCAATGTGTAATGCAGAGAACTCATCAATCGACTCAAGAAATCTTCTAATCTCAAGATCATCCTCGAACACCTTCCAATGCTTGATATTATCAGGTACARAGGGCCTGTATTTKACTTCAACATCATACTTGAGCTTAGGTGGCAGTGGSACTTTGAATTGGCTTGTGAAGACAGCTAGAGAATAGGCCATGGAATTTTCTTCTCTTGAAACAAATGAAATGTTKAAAGCYAAGAAAAAACAGTCAATCAGATCCCACACTTTATTCTTGTAACTTCTGAGCTGAGGATGTTTAGCCTGATAAGACTTTTTGATCTGCCGGACAACCAACTCGACATCCCTGAACACTGCTATCTCCTCAATTCCCATATMTTTTGCAGGCCCCAAACCTAGAACAAGAGCTTCATACTCTGCCACATTGTTGGTAACTTCAAATTCTAATTTGTATGATAGAGATATGGTTTCCTGAGCAGGGGAAACAAAAACTACTCGAGCACCAMCACCTTCTCTAGAAGAGGCTCCATCGAAGAACATTTTCCACACAGAGGTACACGGAGGGGGGTCTTCACGCAAAGCAATGGGATTTCTGATCTCAAGAGGAGGTTCAATGACGTCAGTGAGCTGTAATAAGCTGGACCCCAAATCAATATCAAGGGAACAGATAGGATGATTGGTGGGGTTCGCTTCGTCACTGATAATGTAGGCCAACTAAGCTTCTTTGTATAGTCTTCTATGCTCCCCTCCGAACACTAGAATGGTAGCATATGTGAGGTCCATATGTAACGTTCCTATGAGCCTTTTTATCAAATATCTTGACAACACCATGCCAAACTTGGGAGGAACATCAACCACCACGATATCCATGACCACACTTTTCATGGGCAGCTGAAACAAGGCTACCACTATATCTTTGATGAACCCAAGACATTGCACCCTCCTCGAATCAAAAGAATATAAATCATGATAAACCTTTGTGATTTATGATCCGTGTTCTTCCATGACAGTCTTGGGCATGATATTATGAGATGCCCCTGAGTCCATTAAATAGTTATGCAACACTTTATCATGTATGTTCAGGGACATGTAGAAAGGGGGGGATGAATCATCTCTGTCTTCTACCATATGACCTAGGATGATTGCTGGTTTTTCCTTTTGGAGATTTATTGAGTTTGTGGAATGGCAGGATGGCTCGGGCTCCAACAGTCTAGAGAGGGATTTTTTGAAATCTTCGTGCTTGACCATCTCTGAAAGGGGCACGGGAATTCCGATCTTCTGAATTTCATGCTCAAAGCTAAAGGAAGAAGGGGGTTTCAAAATTTCTCCCACCTCTGGAACATGGCCTTTGTCTATTGATGAGGGATTCTGAGCTTTATTTTCCTTGTTGGTATTTGCTGCATGCTTAACACACTTCTCTGCTCTGGGAGGCTGAGTAGGGATGTCAGACTCCTCTATTTCCTCTTGGACCGGAGGTTGTATTTTCTGGGACTAGTATTGGTCTTCTCACCCTTGATTAACTCATTTATTTGACTGTCTATGAGGGACTCCTCATATGCAGATTAAGTCAAATGGAGAAATGGGGAAGTGTCTCCAATACAATGAATTTCAAGGTCAAGCTCTTCTTCTTCCCTTTCCTCATCAGTAACAAGGTTATTTTGGAGAGGGGTTTGGATCTTATGATCATCTCTATCTCTGTTCCTTTGTTCCCTTGGCATAATCTAAGGAACATTGTTGTTCACCTCCTGAAGTTGCCTTTGTTATCAACATTTTGGGCATTCTTATAATTCTGCTTCCCCTCAAAGTTTATCTTCTCCATTTCTATAGAAAGAGATTTTACCATTTTGGTCAATTCATCTACTTGAGGGTGAGGCACAGAGGAAACGAAGGTTGAGGCTTTAGATCTTCCTTTTTGTCTATCTACATCAGCCTTATTCCCGAGTCGGTCAACTACCAATACGTTATATTCTACTTCCATAGCCGCATATTGCATATGATCCAGGGAAGTGGCTCGTCTCTCTATGCGCAGGAGGCATAAATCAGGGTCAAAAACGCTAGCATAAGTGATTTTAGCGGAGGCTTCTGTAGGATTTATCTTAGCAGGGATATTATTGTACATTTTGTTGAATATTTTGGAGAAGTTAGAGACAAATTATCCTTCCTTTCTTTTCAGGGACCCAAACTCTATGATATAATACATGAAGTCTTTTTTATCCCCCCACTGTCTCAGGAAAACGTCATCCAAAGCCTCNTTATTGTACATTTTGTTGAATATTTTGGAGAAGTTAGAGACAAATTATCCTTCCTTTCTTTTCAGGGACCCAAACTCTATGATATAATACATGAAGTCTTTTTTATCCCCCCACTGTCTCAGGAAAACGTCATCCAAAGCCTCTATCCCAACAATGGATCCGAGCGCCAATCCTCTAAATCACTTTCTAACTTAACCATCAAGGCTCCGGACAAAGACTCTCATCCAGACATCTTCGTTTTCAATATTAAGGTTGTCTGCATAACTATAGAAGGCAACAACGTGTTCTTCAACAATTATGTCTCCCTCCCCAATGAATTTGGGCATATACTTTAGGTAATCTCCAGCAGGGAGAGCATTCATGGGCTGGGGTAGGACTAGAGGGGCATATCTAGCAACCAATATGGAATCCATTCTGTTTCTAGGGGGATTAGCTCCTGCCATAGGGATGATAGGTGGAGGATAATAAGGAGGGGAAGGGGTTCGAACAGGGGAGACTGAGGGTGTGTTTCTGGGAGGAAAGGGAAACAACAAGGGATTTGGATAAAAGGCTACAGGGCTTGAAGGAAAATAAGCTTCCCTTTCTGTAGTAGCATAAATAGTAAATAGAGGAGGGGTCGTAAAGCCCGGGGTAGGACAATATTCTGAGGCACTGGGTCTAAACCATGGTACAATTTCAGGGGAGAGAGGAGTGACAAGGATTTCTTCCTCCAATACTAGACCAGGAGGGGAAAACTCAATAGGAACACTCCCAAACTTTAAACTTCGGGAAAATCCAATAGAATGTATAATGGGAAAATGAGAAAAATATATTGGAGTTCCTACAGGAGGGCAATGAAAATCATGAGAAAAAACTGGTTCATCAGTAGAAGTACCTTCTTAAGGGGTCTTTCCCTTTCTGATAATTTTCTCTGGGTCAACTTTAGGAGTCGCTAATGACAATTGTGGAGTGGACCTTGTGTGTCTGCCTCACGAAGCCACGATTGAAATAATGGAGTCGCCTTTAATGGATTCCCCAGCGGAGTCACCACAATGGAATCACCAGGTGCACAGTTTCAATATTGATGTACTAAGTTCTAATGCACCTTCAAAACCAGTAAGCTTTTGTCATTCAATACCAAGGAAAATCTTCAATTTCGTCCTCGACAACGGTGCCAGAAATGTTATCACCAGGAGTCAACCCTGGATTGTGGCAGATGTAAGCCTGATACCCATAAGAGTTTTATGTCATGGGTTGGTAATAAAGGGGGTAAAATGGGCATAGTCTCAAGAAAGTATCGTTTAACTCAGAAAAATGGGATGATATGTGAAAATAGGTGAGGTCTTGGTCTAATTTCAGTCAGTAAGTTGTAGTATAGTGGTGAGTAGGGGGAAGAGCCTCAAACTCAATATCTTCTCGAATTCACAACTCCAGAGAACCAAAAACGTTATAACGACTCTGTGATCGATCATACATTGCAAATAAATCACAAAAACTCAACTGGAACATCCATGCTCAAGCTCTCAGCATCAGAGGGAAAAAGAAACATGAGAAGCTGATTAAACTGGTGGCGATGTTACTGTAATCAAACATACATCACATAAACGTAACTACCCTCGACTGGTTCACCCATGCATGAGTGTTTTAACACAGTTGTTACAAATAAATCAAGAGAAGATGACTTACATTAAACAAGAAATCTCAAATATAGATACATAACCAGAGAACCAAAGTGTTCATTAAAACTTTACAATTCGGGAGCCTTGCTCTACCATCCACCTTTAAAAAATATAAAAACTGAGTATATATACCCAGAACAACTAACTTCCCCTAGGGACCCAATTTGACTACTTCATTCAAAGCTTCACGTTTCTTCTTCTTCTGTCAGATCGTCCATGTTCTCCTCTGTCAGATGCAAATTTAAGCCAGTATGGGCTTTGCAGGAAACCCATTTTCGGAGGAGCTATGGGTTGTCAACTAGCCACCATGGTCATCCCTTTGTGCTTTATATTTACAGTTGAAACGAGGTTTCAACCACCTTATTCAGTTTCATTAACTTGTTTTATTGGGATCAGGACGAGGCCTGAAGCCTGTGAACGTTCCAGGCGAACTCGCAATCCCCTTTAGTCAATCCTGGTGCCTCGAGGCCATGAAATTCTCTTTTTCGTAACCAACTTGGGCGATCTAGTCTTTTGTGTAGCTCCTTCCCATTTCCCCATGAGACCATGAGCCGTGACCTTGTGCTTATCCCGCATGATATTTTGGGGCTTCGCTTCTCGGGAGTTTTCACTCCATCTTGGCTTTAATATCGCGATGCCTAGAATCGTGAAATGACAGCTGAGATCGGTGGTCAATCTCGCTTCAAAATGGATGGCCATGATCCCTTCCCTCACAATATGAAATTCCAACTATGCGATGAGTGCTAGATCCCTTTCTGGACCTTCTTCCTGTGAAACCTCCGATTCATGAAATCGGGATTTCGCGTTTTGAGGTTTCAGGCTACAGATGCACTTGTTGACGAGAATCTCGAACTCCCAGTTCCCGATCCTCCTAAATCGCCGATGTTAGATCAACGACCCTCATCTCCTCATGATTAGACGACCCAAATCTTTCCTTCCCCGAATCAGGATTTTGCGATCCTTGTTGCATAATCTCACCGCATTTGAACTCTTGATTCCTGCGCTCGCTTGCTTTCGCTTCCATACTAGACCAATTTCAGTGCTGCGGCCTGGAACAATGAAGAATTGGACGACATTGCTGGGACTTGGGAAACACGAAGGCTCAGTGACAGAGGTAAAAAAGAGAAATAATCGACCTTAGGGAAAACAAAAAAGCTCAGGGCCAATATCTCACAGGCAAACTTTGACAAGGAAAACCAGTCGATCAATGGATGAAGGAAAACAAAGAAAAGTTCCAGTGCCTTGCTTTGGGTTATGGAGTCTCCTATTGAAAAGAAAACAAAACAAACATAAAACATAAACGATATTTACAATGGTGGGACACCGATTGCGGCTTTAAACAAATAATTTTTTTAGGAAGTGCCCATTTACAGGGCCAACAAAAACTTCCTCACCCTCTAGGTTCTGCAGCCTGTAAGTATTATTGGGAAATTCCTTAGAAATATTGAAGGGTCCGATCCAAAGGGATTCAAATTTACCATGCTTGTCCTATCTAGGGGTATCCCATTTGAGTACTATATCTCCAAGTTGGAAATCCTTTTTTCTGCTCTCCCTGTCAAAGACTTGCTTGATTTTCTGCTGACGGTCATGTACTTTGTTCATCACTTGCTCTCTAGTATGCTGCACTTCTACCAGCTGATGACTCCTCTTGATCATGTCATCGGGCTCTTCCTGGCAGTCTTGGAAGAATATTTTCATAGGCAGGGCGAGCCGGGAAGGAAAAACTGCTTCAGTCCCATATACAAGCTGAAAGGGGGAGATGCCCAGAGACCTTTTTGTCGCTACTCTATCATCCCACAAAGAAAATTTGAGCTTTGAATCCCATGCTTTCTTGTTTTCCTCTAACAATATATTAATGATCTTGATTGGGATTTTGTTAGAGGACTCTACCAGTCCATTTCCTTGGGGGTAATAGGGGGTAGAATGGATCAACGCAATTCCGAATTGCTCACAAAACTTGATAAACGGTTCATCCTTGAAGGTTGTAACATTGTCAGTGACGATTCTGGTTGGGAAACCAAACCTTACTATTATATCATCCAGAAAACTAATGATCACCTTATGAGAAGCGCTTCTTGTGGGGATAGCCTCTATCCACTTGGTGAAGTAATCTATTGTAGTTAATATCCACCTGTGCTGACCGCTTGAAGCGGGATGAATTTCCCCAATGAAGTCAAGGCCCCACTGTTGGAAAGGTCCTGAAGCTAGCACATGTTTCAATGGCAGGGACTTGAGTTGATGCTTCCCAGAGAACTTATGGCATTTGATACAAGCCTTGACTTTCGTATAGACATCAATGAATAGAGTAGGCCAGTAGTACCCGAACCTAATAATTTTGTAGGTGGTGGTTTTCCAGAAATGATGTCCCCCACATAGGCTATCATGGAAATCCAATATAATTTTATGGGCCTCTTGTGGGTCTAAACATCTTAGAAGCACACCCAGAGGGTCTTTCCAATACAATACCTCATCAATAAGGAAATACCTGATCTCTTTGAGCTTTAAAGTTCTTGCCTTAATCCTTCCCATACCATCTGGAGGTTGTAGCTCTTGCAGAAAATATATGATATCTCTATACCAAGCGCATTCTGCCAATGGAGGGCTGTCCTGAGGACTGCTACCAGACACTTCAGGCTGCTGGATTTTTGAGCAAGTGTTGAAGAAGTTAACCCCCAAAGATTTACAATTAGATTCAACCAACAACTTGGCTAAATCTTGTCCTTTAACTAGTTTGGTGGGTGTTAAATCTTGTCCTTTAACACTGTAAAAACCAAGAAACTCACCATAAATCGAAACTCACCAAACTATTATTTTTCCCCTTTTTAAAATGGATGTCCATGACTCATTAGAGGAAAAGTTTTACATCTCAAGAAAATGAAGGCATTTCTATGTGAAACGAAAGGGAAACATAGCTAAAACAAACATTCTTGATGTAATAGAATGATCAAAATTTATCCACAATGCATATAATTAAGAGAAAAAGAACAACAAAATCAAATATTCAAGAGCCGATGATAAGAGCTTCACAAGTCCAATTTCAAATCTATAAGAATGGGTCTAGAACACTTTAAACACTCAAGACTACTACCAGGCTTGATCATGCAAATGAATAACAGATCTTCAACATGCACTAAAAAAACCATTGTATATGTTCTAAGCTACCCCATTCTTGATAAAAAAAAGGGTTAACCTCCCTAGTGCTATGATATCATGTTATAAATCAACATGTTGGCAATTGGATGGTCAAACACCAAAGAGAAATAACTAACACAAATATCAAAGATCAAGACACTAATATTTACATGGTGAAACCCTCAGAGAATGAAACATAAACAAAGAAACTTGAAGGCTTTATTAATACTCAAAGAATCTCACATCATATACATCAGTATCTAGCATCTCTCAGACTCTCAGACAAGTGACCCTCCATGATTTTTACATAGATATCATGGACTAGTGATGTGAAATAACACAAATTAAGTGTCAATAAAATTGAAAATAAGAGGATTGTCAGAACACTTGTGTACAACATATAATAATGATTGTTTGGTAACTAAAGTACAAACCATGCTAAATAAACACATTAAAAGAACAAATGACTAGTACATTAGACCAAGTTGTTCTTAAACAATCCCCTATAGCTTAATATCCTAATATTTTTTTCATTTTTTTCAAAAGAAATATCAAAATTTGAAGAGCTAGTGATATATCTCAACAGTCTCTTTATTGCATTCCAATGCCCCATATTGAGACAATTAAAAAATCTTGATAACATACCAATTGCAAAATTTGTATTTGGTATGGATATTGTAAGATAAATCAATCTTCCTACAAGTTGATAAACTTTTATATATTTTGGAAGTTTCTATCTTACCTCCATTGGTGTACAATTGACATTACAATTTTCCATCTAAAGTTTTTTAATTAACTCTAATACATATTTTTCTTGTGATATAAACATCTTGTCTTTTTGTTAACAAAGTTCAATTCCTAAACAATAATGTAATAAACATTTATTGGTCATATCAAAAATTTACAAATGTTCGATAAAATAGGGTATTCCCACATAAGATGAATGCCTTAAGAAATCGCTCACACAACAAAATCAAAGATCATAACACCAATGTTTTTACATGGTTAAAACCCTCAAAGAGGGAAACAATCCATGGCCCCAACCAATGTGGCCACTTGAGGCAATATATTAATGCAAAAGAAAAAATATTTTACAAGAGATTTTCTCACAATCGATCATCAACAAATGACCCTCCATGTTCTTTAAATAGATATCATGGATCAATCGAGTGTTACGTCATGGATCAATATAGCCATTAAGATTGAGGAGAATATGAGTCGTTAGATCACTCTATGTCTAAAACATATCATGACCGTTGGATTACATAACTACAAATATACTAATACATACTAAAGAAACATAATTTTACCTAAAGACATATTAGACCATGTTGATCTTATCTAACTCCTAATTGTCTAAATATCCTAACATCCCCCCTTAAGAACAACTTGGGATATGATTGTTCAAAGTATTTATAAAGGTGACACAATAGGATAAGGAATAAGACATTAGAGCCTATCCCCCCTTAATGATAAATTCCTAAACTCTTAACATATATCTAAGTTTGGAAAGCTTTTCTTATGTAAGAGACTTTGTGAAAATGTCTGCAACTTGATCATGTGTAGTGCAAAATAGCACTTCAAGAACAAAATCATGAATGAGCTTTCTGATGAGGTGCATTTGTAGATCAATGTTTTTGTTGCATTGATGTTGAACTGAATATTTGGAGAGCTTGGTGGCACTCTAATTGTCGCACAAGAGGGTGGTCAGATGTTGCTACTGGAATCCGAACTCTAAAAGGGTTTTTCGAACCCACACAAATTCTTTATTTGTATTAACTATTCCTTGATACTTTGCTTATGTTGAAGAAAGAGAAATATCTTGTGGTTTCTTACAATCCCAAGTGACAGGTTCGAAACCAAGGCTAAAAAATAACCTGCAATATACTTTTGATCATTTGGGTTGCCATCCCAATCTGAACCAGTGCAACCCACCAACAAAGGAGTCCCCCCTAAACTATGGCGTATCCCAAACTAAACTGTATCCCAGATATACCAAAGTATCATTTTTGTTTCTTTCCAATGGCTATCATGGGGTGTTTTCATATACTGGGGAATAAGACCAATAGAAAAGGAAATACTAGTATGAGTATGAGTCAAATACAAAAGGCTACCAACTAACCGACAATATAAAGTTGCATCAACTTCAGGATTAGTACAGGTGGAAGCAATTTTGACTCTAGATTGGAAGGGAGAAGGGGCTTATAGCCCACTCACTTCACCAACACAGATCCTTTGAAATTTTTTTCTTATGATCTCTCTCTTAGTCTTGCACAAGTTTCTCTATCTAGATAAGAGCACTAGGCCTCTATTCCTCTACCTTTTACAAGAATCTCTATCTACTCATGGATATTATTTGTCCAAACCCTACTCCTTATTAGTTGGTTGGATTCTTTATCTGTGTAACCTACACACAAGAACCTATGGACAATGTAATAACAAAATGTATCCCATTGTCTAGAATACCAATGGGATATTTGGAGTTTTAGCGTTTTTGTTTGATGCTACTCAGAGTGCAACTTCTCTTCGCTCACTATTACTCAAAAGTCATGCAAGGATGACTCTTCTTGAGGTTGTGTGCTCTGTTTTTAGTCTTTCTCTCCAGGGATGTTGTCTTGTACAACTATAATTCATAACTAGAGAGATAAATGTGCATTCAATGGTTCAAAACCATCATAATTTGAAACTTGGAGGAAGAATGCAAGGCACAAAATCTCAATCAAAGTGGTGCCAAATTAGAAAACGACCAATATTGATAATGATCTACTCTTCATACTCAACTGACTGTAGCTTTTGCACTTGGTTTTGGATACCTCCTTTCCAAGCTATAAGAAGATCCCACGTTGGTCCAATTTCACACAACAATGGTGTATGCTTCCATGAACCATATTCTAAATAGTCCGAGCTCTAATTAGTACATCTATCTTGGTGAAATTTGATGTTGTTTCTTAGCTTACCCACGCCTATGGGTATATTGTCTTATTACAACTTTCATCGAATTGTACTCAAACACTCTGGTCAATGGATAATTTCCTCATTGAAGAATACAAGTGGTAGATGAAATCTACGTCAAGTAAGCTACACTAACTAATCCAAATTACACAATAGTTATAGAGATGAGATGTGCAATCTACTGCACGATTTAGAATCATCACATCCCATTGTCTACCATCTCATATTCAAAGGCTCCTTCAATCATTGTGTCAAGTCTTTGTAACCAAGGGAAAGGCTCAATGGGAATCTAAATGGTAGAAATACCTCATGACATAATGGAAAACATAGCAAGAATCATCCAAAGAAATTGTGGCCCATCCAAGCTAAATAAGGTCTACTAGGTTGAGTGGAGGTCGACCAACAATGAATCTGTCATCCAAACAATGAATCATCATCCAGGGGGGGACATTCGGCCTAGTGGAGGTGCAAATTATTAACCAACAATGACAATGGCAACCTAGGGAGTGTGTATGGATATAGGTGATGTGTATTTTCTACCATATGGTTTATACCACTATGTGGGTTAGATAAAACATCTAATTGATAAAATTTCATCCAATTTGAGTTAAAAGCATCTA
>SNQJ01S0043599.1:12931-46234 GCA_010110895.2 Picea sitchensis
TCCTGCATATTAGAACGTGTATATTCTGAATTTTGCAGCGGTTCCTGTGATTTTATCGAATGAGGGTTCATTTCGAAAGAGTCATCAGACTGTATCTCAATTCTGGCAGTAGGTTGGGCACCACAAGCACCAATCTCCTTATGGGATTTCTCTCCTTTCCCTGAAGGCGGCTCTGAATACATATCTTCAGATGGTTTATCAAATGCATTGGCCCTGCCCCTGCTTTTGTCCATTTTGGTAATATCATTTTCACAGAGTTTCTCAGACTTGGTATCATTCCTGCTCTGGTCAAGATTCACACCTGGACCAAACAATTGTCTAGCTGGCTCAAAGTAGACAACTTTGTATAGTGTGCCACCTATATCCATGCCAAACCGTGCTGAAGGAGATGCCCCCTCCAATGTCTCGAAATCATTGGGGCTTTCCAGTTTCAACAGACTTGTTTCAACAGAAACAGGACTTGTGAACCAAGTCTTTGGAGTCGTGTAACACGTAAACTCGGATTTAGGAACTGACAAAGGCTGGAGCTGGCTAGCTCTTGAGTTCCGTGTGCCATCTCTGCAACATCACTAGTCTTAGATGATTGCCCAATCATAAATTCAATAGAAACATTTTGAATCTCTCAATCTAAATCTACTATTAACTACTGAAACAGGAAAAAAAAAAGATGAGGAACCCACTGCTGGAAAGCGCGCATGACAAAATTGAAGATCTATGTCAAATCTGAGCTGTTTTATAACTAGAAATCATAGCAGACAGAGATACTCAATCCCAAGGAAAATTCTATAAAAGCAAGAAGAAATTGAAGGCAAAAAGGAAAAAAAAGAAGCCATGAAAGGAGTTACGAAGGACACCATTGCAAGCTTCTTGTAAGCAGCCCTGAGTTCTGAAGAAGTACAATCGGATTTAAGCTCCATTACTGAATAAAAATCCTTGACTTCTCCATCCCCACCGGACATTATGTCTGTATGAACTCAATTTGCAGAGAAATACAAAACTGTTATCCTCTCCACTGCAATCACATTTGTTATGTCGAAAAATTAATGGAATTGGACCAAAACAACATGCCCAATAACAGAGAGAGAATTAATACAGTTAAATAGCTAATAAACATTATCAACATAGTAGTATAGCAATGTGTAGAAGATGGATGACAAATCACTCATAAAAACTCCAGACAAAATGTTAATCACAAAGCAGAGTGAAGTTAAACAAATCCATTCAATTGATTGATAAGTACCTCCAAAAATCAGATTATATTAACGACCAATAATTAAGATTTGAAGTTTGTAATAAAGCAACTCCTTCAACCAAATAAACACCTATTCAACACAACAGTTTGCAATTGATATCATCCACCTCTTCACATTGTGAAACCAAAAAAAGAGAGGAAAAATACTCATTTGTGTACTACAACTACAAAATTAATCTTTCCAATATAGACTGCTGCTTAATCAAATAAGCTGAATCCCATGTCATCATCACTCTCCTCTTTAGGCTCCTCCGGTTGACCAAAAAATTGGAAACAGAAACACATTAACCCAATCAACTACAGCAGCACTGCCCAATTTTCGTAAGCAAGAGTCAAAGCAAAGTTCAAAGCAGTGCAAAGGCCAAGTCTCGGGAAAATTATAAACATATGTTTTAGAACAAAAGACTGACCTTTTTCTCTTTAGCTGCAAGGGCAGCAGCAGGAGCACCAACACCACCAGAAGGAGCAACCGCAACAGCTGCAGAAGCACCACCACCTCCTGCATCACAGTCATCGAAATCAATGTTTACTCAAATAAACTACCAACTTAATGCAAATCCCTGCATGCCTCGTACTGTGCAAAACATCAAAATTTAATTACAGTGGACATTGATGTAGGGATAGGCATACCAGAGCCAACATTCGAGATGAGATCCTCAATGTTTCTTTAAACAACCTTGTAAACAACCTACTAAACGGCCATACTACGTAGAAATCCTTGTAAACAACCTAAAAAGGTATGAAAATTCTACCTGCCCTCTGACGACCACAATAGAAGAGAGAGATAGCCAGAGAGTTGGCAGGGCGTTATCAACTCCATCGTCTCCCAGCAAAGTACGGAGGGTCTGTACTCTGTTTACCAGGCTTATCAAGCTCTCCATGGCTTTCATTTGCAAAAGGTGACTGGAATGAAATGCGCGGACGCCATTCAACATACGCTCTGTTAAACGGTAACTTGCCTTTGGCAGAATCCAAAATATGGAAGAGGACCTGCACCTTTCGCAGTGAGAGTGGAGGCTGCGCTAATGCCATGTATCATATATGAACTGTAGTCTAGATATTATAATTCCTCTACACGATGCAAGCAATTAGAAGAAAATCCACACAGAGCACACACGGCTTGAGAGAGTTCTGAAGAAGAAGAATTAGAAGAAACCGCCTTACCAGCAGCTGCAGGTGAGGAGTCTGAGTCGTGGTCCTCGGTCAAGCTCCCCGCCTCTCCACTGCCTCCTCTCATTGATTCAGCTTCACTGTCTCCTCTCATTGATTCAGCTCCCATCGCCTTCTTGAATGCTGTCGATTTAGAGTTTAGCTCGCTCTGCAACCTTGGAATTGGGCGGTGGATATAACCAGGAAATATACCTTAGCACGGTGAAAAGATAACCGGGTAGAGAAAGGAGAAGGTCGGCAGTGCAGCAACGCGGTGGAGGGAGGTCAATTAAAAATAACAACACATGGCATGATTTGGCGAGAGGGAGAGCTGGATATGACCACAGTACAATTGGTCCTTTCCTCTCTACTTTGTTGTATGAAATTGTCAAATCTATTAATTGTATTTACATTGAAAAACGTGAAGCCTGCAATAACACATCAAACATATTAGCCAATCAAATTTTAGAAAAATATATTATTTTATTATTATCAAAAATATATATATTGATTTGTTATGTTACACATTGGATATAAAATAAAAATCTAAAGTAAACAATGAACTAATACAGAGTCAATGAGCAACTCATCGCTATAGTCCCAAGCCTTTGGCAGGGACTAATAAGTGAATGGCTTAATAATTTTTTCCAACTATATAGCAAAAATAAAAGATGTGTACATTTTTTAATTCTAGATATCATCTAAAACTATTTGCTACCCACATATTGAATCATAATTTGTTATGAAAATAAAATAAATCAGCAAATAACTTTTAACATACCCTTGAAGCCAGGGAAAGAGAATGCCCAAGTGAATTAGAATGGTTATGTTGTTCAAATGTTAGAATGATTATGTTGTTCAAAGGTTAGGAGATTTGTTTTTTTTTTGGAAAATTGATATTAGAAAGATGTCTTCTAGTTGGGTAAATTTTAATGTACATACTATGGAAGAATGTCCATAATGTAGATTTGATTTTAAGAACAATACAATAATGAAAAATACACACTAACATTATGAGAGCATAATTTTTTTTTTAATTATTATAAAAGAATGAGCATAAACTTTTTTTTAATTATTATAAATGAATGTTGATGTCAAAAATCAAAGTACACACTTATCACAAGTTCACAAAAACCATTTAGGAGATGGATCTCAAACCCTGATATTAAACATATATGTCTCCATATACTTCATCATGAGTTTGTTAAATCTTTTATTCATAGTTGCAGCCACACCATCAACATGCATTCTATTTGAAATATCTTATTTAGATGTTAGCAAACGAGAAATATGAAACCACTATGATAAGTGAAATGAAGGTAACATGAAACTATGATTTGAAGGCACAAAAATTTCGCCTTATTTCACCTTAGTTGCACGTCTCAATTGTTGTTCGACCAAGATGTCTTATGGCAATAACAAAATCAGTTTGAAAAGAAGATGCGCTCGCTGCAAAGCTATTCACAGTACTTGAAGAAAGAGAGCCAGTGAATAGGACTTCATCTGAAGTGAATAGCCCTTCATGAGATTGTAGATCCTGGTAGTAAAGATTATCAAATTGTGTGGGAGTTAGTGGATCCATGATTACTACGACACTAGTATCTACATTGATGGGACAATTTTGTTGCAGTTGCATGGCATAAGAAGGATCCAGAGTGAGATCAACTTGACTCAAGGATGAAAAATTCAAAATTATATTTGAAAACTCGTTGTAGTGATAAAGTCCTATAGTATGAGCTCCTTAACAAGACAAAGCAATACAATTATTATTATGTAAATTACTTAAGATTACATGTTAACTATACAACTTCTCACAATGTTGGTGCTAAAACTTGATCGGAGACACTGAAAGCTACATGCTTATGAACCTATAACATGCTTATAAGTAAAAAAAATTACGTGAAGGAGCAATTACATGGTTTTAACTAAGACTAACATAACAGCCTTTCAAGTATGATTCTACCATATTCATATAAAATTAGGGTATAGCGGCATGGCTTCACCTGACAATCTTTAAAACCAAATTTCAACTGTATGAATGTCATAATAGTGAATTGGTTAAATAATGATGCATTGAAACCTAAATTCTATGAATGTCATAGTAGTGGATTGGTTAAATAAGGATGCATTGAAACCTAACTTCTAGAAAAAAAAAATTGATCCATAAAACTTCATCTTTGTCAAAATTCAAAGTCTCCCCTTTAAAATTCAATTGTGGCAAAAAGGAATATGAAAGAGCTTTGCCATAGTCTCAAATTTAAAGTGTTGAAATTCAAGTGGCCAAAAGGAGCTTTGCTATAGTCTCGAAGTAGTAATTTTAATCTATAATTTTCTGAATATAGAAGGTGTCAAACTCAAAGCAATGAAATATATTCAAAAATTAAACTAAGAACCAGCTCGCATATAAAATGATGTAAATTATTGCCAAATCCAGACGGAAAAAATGAAGGAAAGTAACATTGGTTATCAAATATTCAAATCCGCATAGAAGAAAAGAAAATAAACTCCCAATATAGGGAAGTTAATGATGTCAAAATAATAGAGTAAAAATAGAACCAGGCATTGGATTGGAAATTCCTAGTCAGTCCCGTTGGATAGACTTTTTTCCTTATCTGAATTGCTAAACAATAGTGGTATGCTATGATGTTGTGACAAGGACATCATAAACTCGGTTTTACCCTCCCTCCCTTCTAGCTGTCGAACCAATAAGAATAAAATCGCATGAAACTCCATGGGAGTAAGCCAGAGACAAACGAATAGGGATTGGAATTGTTTTTGAAAACAACGGGCATACAGGGATGAAAAAGAAATCTGGAAGTCGCTGCTTGGGCTTGGATTCGGTGAAGCATAGCACACACGGAGAGATGAATTGTTCATCATTGATATATAATTTTCGAGAAGCCACCACTGAAGGTTAAAAAACACAGACAAGGGACTTCCGGTGGTGGATCCCTCAGATGCCAACATGCAATTACGCCCCAGCTGAAACCACTTCACAGAACTGTTCTTTTCCTCTTATCTGATCATGTGAAAACCTTCAAAATCCCTCTAACAATACCATCTCGGAGTTAGAAGGCCCATTGTGTGTTGATGGAAACTGAGGAGATCCATCAAAGGACGTGACATAGGCACAAGAATAAATGGGAGTGGGACCATCGACATCAAATCTAGCATCCTCGCCTGTTCGAAATCAAGTTGTAAGCTATATTCCCCCCCGTGCTATCTCCAGCCAAGAAACAGTGCTCCAGGTCTGTGTGCTGTGAGAGCCACTGTTATTGTCTCTTGCACATTCATTCTTGCATAGACTTCTTTATCCTGAGTCATTAAAAAAAATTTAAGAGCTGCTTCATTGAAGGACACTCCTAGGTTTTGAATTTCTTCACTCGTCCACATATCGTCCGCCCACATATCATCCAACAGAAGAAGAAATTTAATATTCTTTAAATAAGAGCGCAACCTCTTTGTTTGCCCTTCAAAATTGGATTTATCTGGAAGTTTCAAGGATAATCTATCGGCAATGCAATCTTGCAGATCTAAGATATGGTTTTTGGAGACTGTTACCTTTATGATGAGCTCAAATGAATTCCTCACCTTCTCATTGTTGTTGATGGCGTTAAGCAACAAAGTCTTACCAACGCCCCCCATGCCATGGAGACCAACAAATCAAGTTTTTCTATCTTTATCGGCCAACCATGTCTCAACACGCTCCATCTGTGCAGATCGCTTTGAGTCTGCAACAAAATCAGATTCAGGGTTCTGAATGAGTACATGGGGCCGTAGGGTAGGGTCCTCGTATTCCCCAACGAGAGGAAAATTACATTGTTCCCTCTGTGATCAGAGTTCAAAAACATCCCACTTCCAATATCTAATACGTTTTCTGATTCTATAGCGGCAGAGGCACTGAGGACAACAACCTAGGCAGCTTTTGTGTTGCTGGTAATTCTTGTACTTGTTGCCAATAGACTCAGACCTCCTAAGATTTGATTACTCTTTGAATCAAATACCCTTATGATTGGATTTTGTAAATAATCAAGTCACAACAATTATTTGTAATGTTAATTACTTTGTTGTCACAGGAACCATGTTCCTAATCTATAAGGCTTGATTTGTTTGAGAGGGTTCCCTAAGAGAAACTATGTCCTGCAAATTAAACATTCCACACAACAAGTTGAAATAGAAGCACACAGTATTGAAAGAAATACTTGAATCAGAAAAGAACATAAACTAATAACATAAATAAAGAACAGGTGTAGCTTTACTTATGAAGTGAAGGGGGCCTTCCTCTTCCAAAATCAAGCTACAATTAAAATCATACGCTAAGAACTTCTTGACACACCACCATTCAGGAAAAAAATTCGTGTATTCTATGTTGAGCAGAGTTCTTGTGATTACAACATCTTTGCCAACATTACATTCATTAATATCCCCTCCTCAAGCTCCCATTCCTTCTAGCTATTTATAGAAACCAAAATGAAACTAACTAAGCTATCAATCCTCTATGGATTAATTACATCCTTGGTTTAGCATCTGAATACATCCAATTCGATCCTTGGAACAGTCGAATGCATGCCCAAGTCACCCGTTTTAGAAGAGATGCAGATTTATGTTGGTGTGTGATTTCCTTGCTAGTGCAATGTTGACCGCCGCGTTAACCAGACCCTTTTGTTTTAGCTTTCAAAGATACAGGAGGTAAATAACCATATAGTGAACCCAGGGATCAAAACCCATGTCTTCATTTTGCCCAAAAATGTCTACAAGTAACTCAACAAATGACAATTTAAGAAAAATGCACAAAAGAGAGGAAAAATGAGGTGGATATGGTTGATATAAGGAAGGTTTATGTGGCTTTAAATGACAAAATTGAGACCCAACATCTCCCCCAAGGAGAATCCATTGCATTTCCTCATGCAATTTATGCTCAAAATTGTATTACGCTGTCCACTTTTCAGATAGCCCCTGTTGTTTGCAACAAAACATCCACATTAGATGTGGATCCCCTGTGAATTAGAATCCTGTGCTTTTTCATCAAAACTTTTACCTTGATAAGTTGATTCTTTAATTGTAGTGCCAACTTCTGTTTGTACATTGATATGCTTGTTTGGTCAACAAAGCATTTTCTTTTTGCAATATGTCATTCTCATTCTCTTCCTTTAGCCTGCCATTTTCCTCAATTACCTCCATGATTTGTCTTGTAAGCATTTTGTTTTGTGTTTTAATATATCTATCCAACACTTGTAACTTCTCAATCTCCTTCTTTAATCTTCTAATCCTCTTATTCTTTTTATTCATATCTGATTCAGAAAACGTAGTAGAAGATTTTACATGTTTCGGTTCTTCAGACGGCATGGAGGTCTCTTTTTAAGCAGTAGTAGTGAAAGTGGAAAACTCTTTGTCCTCATATGGTGACGACTCTCTCTCATATACAACAAATGAGGATGGTTTGACTTGACCAGCCTCTAATGACTCAGTATAGTCATACATAATTTGTTTTTGTCCATCAACCTCCAATGTTGATGTAGTTTGAGGAGTGGAGAGTTGTGTTCTTGGTTTCTTTGTTATTTTTGTAAATACTTGCTCCTCCCGTTGACTGCTCTGTTCATTCTTTTTATTGAGCTCCTTAGCCATGGCTCTAGTGATTCTCCTTTGGTATGTGATTGTTTTCTTTGCAGGCCCTTCTGTTTCTGATTTTCTGTTTCCCATAGAAGTTGTTTCCTGTAATTTACTTGGCTGAACAGAGTCATCTTTCTCCTCTTCTTCAGATTTGCTTGAAGTATCTTCTCTAATGGTTTCGTCTGTAAAACCATTGCCGGAAAGATATTTCTCCCAAGTTGTATCATTCCTCTGTAGTTCATATAGTACAATCATCTTTATTAAGCCATGGTGATAGAGAATTCTATCTTCTTTCCTAGGCTGCTTTCGAATGGCTTTAGCCATCTTTGTCAAACTGCTCAGTAAATAATAGGGCATATTAATATGTTTTTCATTCTTTAAATGCAAGAGGAGGCGTATATGATATAAGAACATGAGACTGTATTTCGCTTCACAAGTTATAAACTTTTGAATGAGAAAAACCAAATCCTTCCAAGGATCTTTCAACAAACTTCTTGGAACACCAGTTGCCCAATTAGGTTTCTGCCTAGACCTGCTAAGGGAGTCCAAGATTTTTCTTCAATTGATTTCTCTTTAAACCACTTCTCTCTTTGTTGGGGCAGACCAATAACTTGTGATAATGAGTTTTCAGAGATATGAATTGTTAGTTTATCTACCTGGGCACATTCTCCATCAAATGACTAGGCAAAAACCTTTGTAACCTCAACATTATGGTCCTGGAACTTGAAAAAGAATTGAAGCCATCCTGCTCTCTGGAGAATTCCTTGGCATTCCGGATGTAAATTAGCTATCTCAATCCCGTAGAGCACAAAACGAACTGCCATTTCCACTGTTAAATTTTGTGCACTTCAAACTTATATAAACTCTGTACGCAAATGCCTTTATGTGACCAATTCTTCACATATAAATATATTGTTATGGCTATGAACAATTGTTTTTAAATGTATTTAAAACAATTGTTACAGAAAATATATTATGTAAAGAATGAAAACCCTGTATCTTTATCTACCTGGGCGCATTCTCCATCAAATCACTGGGCAAAAACCCTTGTAACCTCAACATTATGGTCCTGGAACTTGGAAAATAATTCAAGTCAGCCTGCTCTCTGGAGAATTCCTTGGCATTAAGAATGTAAATTAGCTATCTCAATCCCATAGGACACAAAACGAACTGCCATTTCCACTGTTAAATTTTGTGCACTTCAAATTTATATAAACTCTGTACGCAAATGCCCGTGTGTGACCAATTCTTCACATATCAATATATTGTTATGGCTATGAACAATTTTTTTGTAAAATGTATTTAAAACACTTGTTACACACAATATATTTTGTAAAGAATGAAAACCCTATATCTTTATCTACCTGGGCGCATTCTCCATCAAATCACTGGGAAAAAACCATTGTAACCTCAACATTATGGTCTTGGAACTTGGAAAAGAATTCATGCCAGCCTGCTCTCTCGAGAATTCCTTGGCATTCAGGATGTAAATTAGCTAGATCAATCCCATAGGGCATAAAATGAACTGCCATTTCCACTGTTAAATTTTGTGCACTTCAAACTTATAGAAACTCTGTACGCAAATGCCCCTGTGTGACCAATTCTTCACATATCAATATATTTTTATGGCTATGAACAATTTTTTTTTAATGTATTTAAAACACTTGTTACAGACAATATATTGTGTAAAGAATGAAAACCCTGTATCTTTATCAGTCCCGTGTCTGTCACTATTTCTCATAAATTCCCTGAAGAACACACTGTTCAGTCAATTCGAATTCCTCACACAACAATTCTGTTATGGTGGCTATGAAGAGAAAATCATATAAAAACCCTGTTGTTGGAATATTTAATCATATACATGCTAATGCTCTTTCATAAACGTTGCTTAAACAGAGGAAATATCCGATGGAAAATTCGATGAAGATGTACCTGTTATGGAACCCTTTTCTTTTCTCCACGGATGCTGCAAATCGTATCGTAGAGGAACGACTTCGAATGTGAGAGAAAATGACAGCGTATCCATCACAACAACTTTGATGGTATCCATCACATAGTAGTCCTCCTTCAGCTTAACTTCTTTCATCTCTACTTCAAGATATTCGAGTGTTATGTCCATGGAAGTGACGCCATCGACGAAGGCACCCTGAGGGCAAGGGACTGCAACGCGCTCGATGGATCCATCTTTGTACAGCCTTACAATGCCACCTGCAGGAACAAGGCTGTAGCATATCGTAGGTTGCCAATCGATATGGACAGACGACGAAATCCTAAAAGAACTTCCACGTCATTATAATTTTTTTTTTATTGAATATTAATCTAAAATTTATATTTGTAGTTAATTAACTAGCACAGCGGCTAACTCGCGGCTGAGAACGCCGAAAGGTTGCAGCTGATAACGCATGTCCCCAATATTATATTGAGAATGCGTGCTCTTAATATAAAACGTTTGTGGTAATTCGTTGGTAATATGAAACGTTTGATTGTATTAGGTTGATAAATGGAACGTGACAATTACACATCTTTACAGTTATTTTTTAATGTGATTAGGTAAATGTTAAAAAGTAAACATGTTAACGGATGCCTTGATAAATGCAAGAAAGTTATGAACAATAAATCTGATCCATTGATTTTGGAGGATTACTAAGAATAGATTAGGGTTTAAAGTTAAATAAGATTAAAAGATCATTAATTGTGCCCATTGTCAATAGGTAAACGCCTTTCGATGTAATTATATTTTAACCTCGAGTCTTTATTCAATTTCCAAAAAATATAAATGCTAAAAGGAAATTAATTTAAATCATTTTTAATTAATAATTAATTTAAAATAAATTAAAATTTCCAAAAGATATAAATGCTAAAAGAAAATTAATTTAAATCGTTTTGAATTAATGAATAATTTAAAATAAATTAAAATTTCCAAAAGATATAAATGCTAAAAGAAAATTAATTTAAATCATTTTTAATTAATGATTGATTTAAAATAAATTAAAATAATTTAATATACTATTTAAAAAAATTTATGTTATAAATTTATTAATTTTGATTGATTTGATGAATCAGATTTGATATATATAAAAGTTAGAATTCCCTTACATACATATATAGAAGTTAGAATCATCTCTCACATATAACATATAAGTGATAATTCACCTATATATAAGATATATATTCCACCTATATATAAGACATATATTCCATGTAAGTGAAATATTATAATATTAAATTAAATAAGAATCATTTAATAAAAAATAAATCAATACATTTAAAGATTAAAATATTACTGGGGAAATCAGGGGCACGTACTAACATGATACATGGTGTTATCCTACTACTGCCACTATAACCCGCTGCCAATGCTGCCTCTATCTTGATTTATATATTATAAATATGGTTAAAGATTATAATATTTTTAAAAGATTTATAAATTATAATAACATTAATATATTTAAATTGTTATTATAAAATAAATTATGAATAGTACTTCTCTTATATGTCAAGGGAAGAAGATCTAGTGGATTTTTATGATGATCCACTTGAGGATTAACAAATTTGGACAAACCCATCACACATTCATGAATGTATGTACCCAATCTCTTATTTGGATGCAGAGTGAGGGCCTACGCCCATGAGATATGCCAACTTGAATCACCTTGGTGAGTTGGCTCAGCCCCAAATTTCCCACCAATCGATTGGCTCAGCCACCCAAAGTACTGATAGGTGGCAAACCTTACTTCAACCCAACCGATACCGTAATGGGAAGGAACTAGTAAGTACGCTTCAGGAGATCTTTCAAGTGAGAAAAACCTGCATATGGATCCAAGAGGGACTTATCCTACCACATAAGAATAAACCCCATGCTTTTATTTTGCATAATGTATTTTCCCTAGATATGATGGAAGGATTGATAGGGTTTGGTTTCATTGAAAGAAGTTCATTTGGCCCCCAAATCTAGGGGTTCATTGAACTGGGTTTAATAGCTGAGCTAATCATTCCATCTATTAAATCATGTGCCTCTACACAAGAAGGCTTGGGACCAAGAGGACCAGAGAACTCTCGCAAATGTAGGAAGAGCATCAAAAGAAAAGTTGAATCCATCAACATACTGCTTAGTAAAAAACTTAATCATATAATAGACTTTGAAGACTCCACGACTATAAGTAGGTCCCCGAGTAGAAGAATGGGAGATACTCTACTCAAATCTTGGGCAAAGGAAAACTTTGGTGCACTTATGGGATAAATATCGTGTTTTATGGTCCTCGTGAAAGGTTGGGTTCAGAGACTCCATGACTATTAGTAGGTTCCCAAGTAGAAGAATGGGAGCTACTCTGCTTAAATCTTGGACAAAGGAAAACTTTGGTGCACTTATGGGATAAATACCGCATTGTATGGTCCTTGTGAAAGGTTGGCAAGTTTGGACTTTCAGGGTGGTATGGGATGCAGATATGGTTCTTAGGAACCATTTGATGTCCACTTGGCCCATCTAGATTTTACTCCCATTGGGAAATAATGCTAGAGATTTATTTGAATCTTTGGTTCGAGGAAGCCTTTAAGGAGATAGGTAATTTATTAGCATTATTTCATGAGGAAATTTTTTCATTTCATGATATTGGATAGTTGGATATGGATAGGGTTTTGGTGGGCCTAGACCTATCCACATGACTAGAAGACTCCATTATCATTTGAAAAGGACCAACAATGTTTTATCAATCCTTTGACTATGAAGGGATCCTCTTACAGTGTGGGCAATGCCATGAATATGGTCATCAGAATAAAGGATGTCCACTCCATTTCAAATGAAAAGTATGGGTTCAAAAAAACCCTTCAATTGTACAAGCTTAAGTTCCTCCCCAACGAGAAGAAAAATATTCATAAATGCTTCGAGAGACTCCTTGGGAGATTATTTTGGCTACAAAAATTTCAGCTTCAAATCCCTCTTAAGCACAACAAGATCACCCCCCAAGTATCTCCCCTTGGGAAGAGCTTGTAATGGTACTATATAAGAAATTTTCATCTTGTAAATACCCAATTGATAATTCCTTTGGTAATATGTTTATTGAGTCATGGGAGGTAGGTCTAAAACCTATTTCGTGGAATAGTCATGGGGGTTTTCTCTCTAGTTTATCAAGCATTTCAAAACCCTTTTATTTCCCCCTAATCTCCCCTTTACTCTCCCAGGAGAAAATACCCGACTCAAAATTCCATGGTGATTCCCCCTCAACTAAGTCTGTAAAGTACAACCTCAGACCTCGTACTAGAATACATACTCTCTTTGAAGGGGGATCAGAGGGAGAGTTAGGACACCTTGAAGAAAGGCACCCTGAAATGAGGTAGAGAGGAATAAAATTCTACATATCCATCGCACAGAAACAAGAAAATTCTGAAGTCAAAACCGATCATCAACAATATTTGATTAGGGCCCTTAGAGAATCAACACCAAAGGATGGTTCAAAATGATATTTTTAACCCTAAATTGTAGAGGGTTGACCAATCCCTCCAAGAAATTGGCCATCAAGAGGTTGATTGATACCCTTTGTCATCTTTCCACAAGAAGTAATGACAAATGGGGAAAAATATCCTAGGACCGCTTCAAGATTCTTAAAGGATGGGATTAAAGTTTTTTCAATGCTTTAGGAAGGTCCAGGGGGCTAGTTACATGTTGGAAGTATAGGATTTTATCTCTCTCTAATTGGTGGGATTTTACATCAGGGCTAGGGACCTCCCTCTTCTCTCTCGATCGAGGGAAAGAAATTACTTGTTTGAATATCTATGACTCTTACTCTGATAGAATGGAATTTTGGGAACATTTCTTTAACAGTTCTTGTCTCCATGGAGAGTTGGTGATATTATGTGGATACATTAACATCTCTCTTGGTGCATTTGAGGTCTAGGGGCCTATTGCCTAATTGGACTGCTTCTTGGACTTCTTCTAGAAATTTAGGATAGATAGGGCTCCTCGATATTGAGCCAACCAAACTTAACCCAACCTGGACTAATCAAAGGATAGGGGAAGGCAGGTTTTCTAAATGACTTGATCACTTCTTAGTCTCGAAGGATTTCTTATAGGATTATGATCTAGGTGGATATTGGTGGCCACCCACCTAATCCAACTGGTTCCTCTTGTCAGTTTTTAGTGCAACACATTCTTCTATACTTCTTTATAATTGTGGTTTCTACACTTCTGGGGTTGTCTGAAGCCCTACACATATTCCAGGCGGATATTGGTGGCCTCCCACCTAATCCAACTGGATTATTTTGTATGTTTTCATGTCACACATATTGTTGTACTTACAGGGTCATTTTGGGCCCCTAAACAATTTTTTTTTGGCTTGCAATAGTCAAACTATAGACAGATTCAAAATTTGATGGTGTAATGCGTAGTTCTCGAAAGGAAATTTCCAACGAGATATCACACGCCTAAAACGAAGATCGTATGCAAAAGTTACGACCCTGGGAAGTTAATGTACTAACTTACCCAAACGGGGCCCACATGAATTTTGGCGTTTCATCTCCTAGGGTTAGGTGTTCGAATGTTTAGGGTTTTGACATTCTTGTTTATCATAAAAAGGTCTTCAGAGCCTCATTGTAATCATCTTCTAGCGAATGAGCGTAGACGTCACATCTCTTCTCCGAGATAAAGTTGCCACCATTCTAATGAGTCCAACACTTTGTTTTTTGTGTCTTTACAATTATTTCATTAATAGAAATCAAGTATTGATGTATTTCTCTGTTTCTGGCAATTTTCATGAGTATTTCATTGAAATTTCTCTGCTTTCATTTAGTTCCGAAAATAAATCCGGATCAGTGGTATCAGAGCAGGTTGCTCTTGATTGTTTTTCAGTGCATGTCCCTAATGAGGTCTGAGTATATCCAGTTGTGTCTCGAGTTTGTCTCTCTTGAGGATAATCACTCTCGCACACCCAAGAAACCCTCGATGGAAACATAAAATAAAGACGATGGAGAAGAAGATTCTAATAACCTATTGCTTGAGCAAGCTCTCGCATGACAGAGGGACAAAATGATGGAGACTTTTTCATACATTCTTCAATGCCTGTTGGTAGAAACATGCGCATCTTCATCAAGAGACCATTTTGGAGGAACCTCTCCCTTCAAGGTACAAGTTAATTTTTATATTCCCATATTTGAAGGTCAGATAGATTCAGATGCCCTAGAAAAATGGATAAATTTATTAGAAGGTTATTTCTCTATTCAAAAATTTTCCGAGAGGGAAAATATCACCTTCACACTCCTCAAGGCTCTCCCCCGTGTCAAGCATTGCTGGGAAGCTTACTGGGAGAAAATTTCCATAGAGGAATATGGAATATATGGATCTGAGCCCACTTGGGATTTTTTTGTGGATGCGGCCAAAGAACAGTACTATCCTGTTGATAAATATGAAGACCAGTACATGAGAGGGATCACACTACGACAAGAAAAGAGATAAACAGTGCAGGAGTTCACAAATACTTTTCATACCTTGTGCACCAAGTTGGGTATCAAAGACTCTGAGCAACATCTAGTTCTGAAATATCGTGGGTCTTTGCATAGGTACATCCAAACCGAAATGGATTTCCTAAACATCTCATCATTGGGAGTTGCCTATCGATATGCTGTCAAAATAAAGAAGAAATTTAGGCACTAGAACAAATGGAATTTGGGTCTACAAATCTACAACAACCAAAGCACGGTAAAGATGACACTAACCAACAACCTCTAGACAACCGGTCCAAGAAACATGACAAAAAGGGTAAAGTAAAGATTAATAATGACATTGGGAAGTGGTGTGACTTCCACAAAATCCCCTGGCACAACACTGATGATTGTCGCTCGAAACAGTCATTGGTGGCCGAGGTCAAAGACACAGAGTCGAACCCTGATTCAGAATCCGATCTAGAAAATATTGAAAATAGACAGATCATCAATGCAGAACCCACTGCTATTGTCACGATCACAACAATTCAGCTAGAAGAACCAGTATATCCTGAAGAGGGGGAGCGCCTCTTTCATTCACATATGTGAGTGAAGGGGACCCCATTGCATTTCATTGTTGATAACGACATCCGAAAGAACCTCATCTCAACTAAGATCATGAAATAGTTGGGGTTGTCGACAACACCACACCCGTAGCCATACACCATTGGGTGGCTTCACCAGGGACGAGATATTTTCATTAGCCACCAGTGTCACCTGTCCTATGACATCCATCCCTTCAAGGATGAGGTAGTGTGTGATATTTCTCCTCTTGATGTCTGTAATCTTGTTTTGGGCCAACCATATATGTGGAAATGTCATGTTGTCTATGATTCTAGACCTCGTAGTGTCATTATTTCTCTGGGAGGTCAGATCTACAGGATACTAGAGGTAGTTTCGACTACTGCTCCACCAAAACAACACCGCAAGGTAATCTCTCATACTGGAAAATTCATCCTCTTCACATTCTGTGCAAAGGATGTACAAAATACCACTACAACCACTGCATCCTCAACACCTTCTATCTAGCAAAAATAGATTGTCGAAGAGACAAAATATATTGTTTCTTCACCTACAATGGTGCCTACACAGTGCCCCATCCAACCCAGAGACAACAAGTTGGTGGAACAGATTCAACCCCTCCAGCAACAGGTTTGTGACAATCTTCCACAAATCAAGAAGCACAACTTCTCCAACAAGGCACGCAACTCACCAAGCTTCAGATTCAGAAAATGATTTCCCCTCTTCCCTAGGAACTCAATGCAATGGATACCATTTCTTCCTTAGGGGGGAGTATTGATCTAGGTGGATATTGACGTCCACCCACCTAATCCAACTGGCTCCTCTTGTTAGTTTTTAGTGCAACATGTTCTTTTGTACTTCTTTGTAATTGGGGGTTCTACATTTCGAGGGTTGTTTGAAGGCCTACACATATTCCAGGTGGATACTGGTGGCCTCTCACCTAATCCAAATGGATTAATTTTTATGTTTTCATGTCATCACATCTTATTGTACTTCCAGGACCATTTTGGGCCCCTAAATAGTGTTTTTTTGGCTTGCCACAATCAAACTGTAGACATATTCAAAATTTGACGGTGTAATGTGTAGTTCTCAAAAGGACCTTTCCAATGGGATATCACGTGCCTAAAACAAAGATTGTATGCAAAAGTTACGACCCCGAGAAGTTGATGTACTAACTTACCCAAATGGGGCCCACATGACTTTTGGTGTTTCATCTCCTAGGGTTAGGTTTTCAGATGTCTAGGGTTTTGGAATTCTTGTTTATCATAAAAATGCCTTCAGAGCCTCATTGTAATCATCTTCTGGTGAATTACCATAGTCGTCCCATCTCTTCTCAGAGATAAAGCTGCCAACATTCTAGCAAGTCTGGCACTCTGTATTTTTACAGTCTCTTTACAATTCGTTCATTAATAGAAATCAAATATTGTTGTATTTCTCTATTTCTAGCAATTTTCATGAGTATTTCATTGTAATTTCTCTGCTTTCATTTCGTTCTGAAAATAAATAGGGATCAAATTCCCTCATAATTTATCAACGAGTATTAGTAGGAAGGGACTCCAACCACCATATGGTTCTTTTGGAAGTGGCTCTCTAGCACAAGGTAAACCACCAAGCCCCTTTAAGCTAAACCATGAATGACTTGCAAAACATGACTTTATTAAAAAACTAAAGGACTCTTGGAATCATTTCGTAAACTCTCTCAATGAATAAATGATCATTCACTTCCACCATAATATGAAAAAGGGTAAACAAGAAACAATGGTCAAAAGAAAAAAGAGAATGGAATGATAAAATCCTCTAAGAGGTGGAAGAGGCCTTATCCTCAAGGATTTCAAAATAGGGTTTTGGTTTTTTGTCGAACTCTTATAAGGATGAGTCGAGTCAGCTTGAAAACAAAAGAAGAAAGTTTCTTCAAGATAAAGATAAGGAATGGAACCTCAAGAGTAGGGTGATATGGCTTCAATAAGGGGATTACAACACCATTTTTTTTCATCATTTTCCCATTTGTAGAAAAAATATAAACTGTGTGGAAAATAGCTAAAGAGGATGACAGCTAGGCTGAAACTTTATCTGATATATTTGTTGAAGGGGTCATATACGATCGATGCCATAAATTTTCTTTCTAGTTACTTCCCTCATTTTGTGGAACTCGAGGACAATCAAGACCTCATGGATGAGGTGGGAAAGGAGGAGCTACTCAAAACTCTGCAAATATTTCATCATGACAAGAGTCTAGGACCTAATGGCCTACCCATTCATTTTTTTTTAGTTTCTATAACTTCATTGAAACTTATCTTCGAAGGTTTGTGGATTCCATGAGAAATTTTGGGAAAATTCTACAATGTTCAACACCACATTCATTTCTCTCATCCCAAAATATGATAATCCCACATGATATGAAATCTTTGGTCCCATTCCACTATGTGATAGAATTTACAAATTAATTTAAAAATAATCTCTTGAAGACTAAAGGGTATTCTCTTGAAGTAGATTTCACCAAAACAATTTGGTTTTCTAGAAGGTAGACAAATTCACGAGGCGATAGAGTTTTCCTAGGAAGGAATTCACTCAATCGAAACAAGGAATCTATAGGCTATGATAGCCAAATTGAGCCTTTCCAAGGCTTTTGATATATTAATTTAGTTATTTCTCCATCTCATTCTCATTCACATGAGGTTCAGTCTTCACTTTGTGTCTTGGATAATGAGTTGCATAAAATCGATATCCTTTGTGGTCTTAATCAATGTAGTAGTCTCCCCTTTTCAAGGTTAAAAGAGGTATTCAACAAGGGTTCCCACTATCCCTTGTCCTCTTCATACTAGTTGCAAAAATCCATAGCAGATAAATCAAGGTAGTCTCAGCTAATAGATCCTTCAAAGGTATTTAAATTGACAGTTCATGTCTTATTTCTCATTTATTGTTTGTCGACAACATACTTATTTTATGTGATGGTTCAAAACAAATTGTAGAAAAACTCAAAGAGATCTCATATCTCTTCTACGCAACCACCATGAGTATGATGATAAACTCAACCAAATCAATGGTAAATTGCTAGGGTCTCTCTGAAACTAGGAAAATTTAAATCAAAATTTCCCCTTCCTAGTTTCTACTTTTGATGCAGGTTTTAAATGTCTTATATTTCATTTAAAATCCAATATTTATCTCAAAGGTGATTGGTAGTGGCTCATAGCTAATATTGAGAACAAATTAAACACCTAGTGTGCTAGATGGATTTCCTGTGGAGGGTGCTTGATCATGATAAAATATGTTCTAGAGGCCATTCCATTTTACTAGATGTCCCTTGCTTTACCAAAATGAATCCTAGAGTGAATAAAAAATATTTTATGTCATTTCATCTGGTCAAGGGATCGGGAAAATAAAGGAATGGATTTAGTTTCTTGGAAAAACAATTCATACTGAAATCCCAAGGTGGTTGGGGTATAAAAAATATATTCCTTTTCTCAAACTCTTTAGTTTCCAAAAATGTGTGGTGCCTCCTATAGGGAACACGCCTTTGGGCCCAAACTATTAAGGAAAAAAACCTTCCCTCCTCTCCCATAGAATATTGGATACATTCTCCAAACAAAATGACCTAAACTCCTCAATAATTTGGAAATCCACCATCACACCTTTTTCTCTAATAAGGAACTGGATGATATGGAAGTTAGGCAAAGGAGACAAGGTATTGATTGGATTCGATCTTAGAACAGGAGTAGGGAATCTAATATATTGCTAATTCCCCTCATTCAAGATCTTAGAGAGAAACTTTTTTTCTCCCTTCGTCACATAACCTATGGGTAGGCCATGAACAATCGATGCCAACAATGGCTCTCATGGAAAGACCTGGAACTTAGTGAATAATATGCAGAGACTTGGAAATCCTACACTTGTTGTATTGAGATCTATAATATTATTCTAAATGATGACGATGATGAAATACTCTACTCTCTAAATCCCTTTTGGGGATACAAGCCCAAGTTTGGATACAAGGCACTAGATATGGAAGGAAACGACTAACCACTGCTCCAGTGGTGGAAACCTATATGTAAGTTAAAATGACATATGGAAGCCAAAAATTTATATGGATTCTCCTCAATAATAGGGCCCTCACCTGGGACATTTCACAAAACAAAAGCTTCAAAGGCTCTGACTAGTGTTGTCTCTACGAAGAAGATATTGAATCAAATGTCCATCTAATTATCTCTTGTCCCTTTTCAAAACAAGTTTGTAAATAAATAGATGGATTAAATGGCCTCCATAATTCCTAGACGAGGAAAACCATAGAATAATCCTTAAGGCACTAGGTTTAGAACAAGGACAAAAAATAATTCAAATTAATTCCCCTCATCTTGTCCTAGGGGATTTGGCTAGCAAGAAATGCTAAGTTGTTTGAGGTAAGGGATACCCTACCTGTCATGTGTGCCACTCAAAGTCTTAAAATAATAAGTGATTTCCCTCAATTTTCAGTTGTTCTTGCTCGCTCTCGAGCTTTAATGACACATATAAATGAATCTTCTTCATGGGAATTCTTTAACATATTCTCTCAGGGAGATCCCCATTGAGGAGGGGATAGGGGAATCATATTTCTTTGCTCATCCCATGCTATTTATTTCAGATTTAGGATTGGTCATGCTACAAATAATTACAGTGATATCATGGCTCTCAAGCTAGTACTCATTCTATTGCTTGAAAAGGAGATCTCACAACTTCAATTTTTGTATGATTCCATTTTAGTTATTCAATGGATGAAAGGAGACCGTATGTTGAGGAACTTCTTACTTCAACCATCATATTTTTCTCATATATCATCTGCTCATCTTTACAGGGACAAAAACACTAAAGTTGATAGGTTTTCCAAGCAAGGATTGGAGTTGCAAGAAGGAACTTGGGAAGTCTTTGAATCCAATCAAGGACAACTTTCTTCTCATTTTCATGAATCATGGATTTACCTTCTTTATTGTTTCATAGTTTTGAGAGGAAAGGCCTCACTATATTGATGTTTAAACTTGTTTGTTGCTAGATGGTTTGGGTATATGTATCTAGTTGTTTCTGTCTCCATAGAACACATGTCATATGTATTTGGAACCATGAATTTCTAGCAAGGATGATTTTAGGGGCTAAATTTCGCTCATGGGCTAATTTTCCATGGTTTTTCCAAAAATGAGATTCACTATTTTAAAAATGATTCGCCCAAATTCTATAGGATAAAATTATTTTACTTTAAAAATATAATTTTTTTTATAAAAACTATACAAAATACTTAGAAATTTGAATATTTTTACAAAAATATCGCTAAACATTTATAGTTGACATATGAAGGATTAGTAAGATTCACCAAGGTTTCTACATTTTAAAATAAATTTCCATCCTTAAAATCATCCCTGCTTTCTAGAGTTTTTTCTTTCAAAACAAGACAATTTTCCTATATAAATGTAATTTTTGAAGGAGGATTTTTTAGAAAGGATGTATAGCCACTTATGTAAAGTCCTTTAGAGGCTATCTAAAATATCTATTGGTATCTACTTATATAATGTTGTTACCTTTAATAAAATTACTAGGTTCTCTATATATATTACAAAATACAATAATTTTAATAATAATATTTTAATTAAAACTCTCTCTCTATATATTACAAAATACAATCATTTTAATAATAATATTTTAATTAAATTACATAATAATTTTATTAGTTGTTTTTTAATAAAATTTGATAATATAAACATCTTCATTGAATTTACATTGTCATTTTATTAAATAAAACACAAGTTAGTGGAAAATCTATTTAATATGGAATAAGGAAACATAATAAAAATGTATAACAATTTTAGAAAATTTATTAAATTATTTTGCAATAAGAAATGAATAAGTATACAAAAGAAAGGTGTAGATATCTACATGCTCTCTTTACCAAGAGAAGGAATGGGAAAAACTAAAAGGTATCCATTGGGAGAAGAATCTTACCTCTTAGGAAGAAATATGCCCCTTATGCCATTCAAGCGACCTAAAGATTAGGAGAGAATACCTCCCTTTTAAGACTGGGTCTATCTTTGTCACTATCATTGATGGGATCATTTTCATCAAACTCGAGAAGAGGGTGTAGGAACTCAACAAAACACTATGCAACATATGATCCTTGCAAGAGATAATGTGGAGTACAACAAAATTCTCCTTCAAAATTGGACTGAACTTTGATATTTAATTCAGCTTCTTGTTGAAGCATGCCAAATTTTTCCCTTGCTGATATTTTACTAATTTCATATATGAGATCAATTTTGGTGGTTCTAACTTTGATATGTGACTACCTATAATCTTCATCTTGAATTTAAACCACAACATGTATTTGGAAACTATGGTGAGATCAACTTGAAAGTGCATATTGAAATTGGATCTCCTCTATGTCTAATGTTTGTGAGGACATAAATTTTCTAAAAATATCTTTGTCCATCCATTCTGTTATTGGATTAATCGGTAAATGCAAGCATAAACTGATCTCCCTAGATCCACCTAGATCTAGAACAAAACAAGATAGGACATGGTGCTTTCCCTAAGCTATAATCATCAAATTTACTATCAAAGAAGAGATGAGTGACATACCTTTAAATATCACTTCCTTATATCTTTGTTGTCCTTGCTCCACTCCGGTGTTCTTGTGATATTAGATCTGCAATGACACAAACCAACCCAAGTGAAAGAAACAATATTATATTCAATGAAAACTTAAACATGTGATCAAGGAGTCATGTAATAAAATGAGAAGGATTTTATGGGAAAGAAACATGTCGACGTATTGTATTAAGTAAAAGTGGAAGATACCACCATACAACCTTGATGTTGCAAGGTTGCCTTTCAGTGTTCCTTTGCTCAAACACACACACTTGCTTCAAACTTGCATGAAGAAGATCTATAATGGCTTAATGGACAAATGGAGACCTCAAGCATCAATTGAAATAGAATTCCTCACATAATTCTCAACCTATTCCTCCATTAATTCCTTTCTTAATCTTGATTAACCTTTTCCATGAGAAACCCGTCATTATATAGGAGAATGAGAGATGGTTAAAGAGATTAGGATAATCCCACTAAATCAAAGAAGCGAGTAGGATCCCAACCATACAGATGCCACCTCATGTTCTAGAAGATTCCCTTCTAGAACCTTCGTGAACTTCGTCCTTTCCTTAGTCTTTCAACGTTGTCGCACCCTGGCTATAGGGCAGCTTATGGAAATACCGTGAGTTAGGTTTAGGACAGCCTGCAGAAATTAGGCATTTCCGCACTGTGTCTTATGTCTAGCCTGCGACGTCCTTCTAAAAACAAGTTTTGTAGAGGAGGAAACCAATCACTTATCAAGAAAAATATTCTTTTGGGATATTGAACAACTGCTTGTAGAAACATCACCAGGGTGACCAAAATAATGTGTAACACATTCCATGGATGTCTGGTCAAGTTCCGAGGGTCCGCACATATGATTATTTCACAATTTTTCTCTTACCAATTGTTATATAAGTGAGTAGTCATCCCAGGTAAGTGTTCCTGACCCTATGACATAGTAGATAATATTATCTTCATCGAATTCTATCTAGACTCCACATCTCCATCTTTAGAGTTTCTCTTAGGCATGAGCTAGGCCAAATAAAGTTTTTCACTACCATTTCTCTAGAATTTGGATTTATAATTGTGAGCTTTGTATTTATTCAATGAAGATGGCATGCATGTAATTCATTGTTTCTTCTCTTGAAACTAATTCATGTAGCTTTGATCTTTCCATCATTGCTTCAGTTGAAAATTGATCATTTTTTTTTTCTCCTTATTCCCTTTTCTTCTGCATAGCTTCCACAACTTCTTGCTTTCTTTTGATTACAATTTTTCCTTTATTTGACGGTCATGGAAAAAACATACCAAGAAAAGGCCTACTTGCTCTCTTGTAAGAATGTTAGCTAAACAATTTAAATGACTTGGCTTGTATTCTATGTAAAAATCAAAATTATCAAGCCATATTTCCCATTTTTGGATTCTTGAATGGCTACCAGTTAACAATTTTCCAGACTTGAGAATACCTAATAGAATTTGTAAATTTGTCCTTACCAAGAAATGTATAGGTTTTAGATAAAGTCTGAAATGCTAAATAATCTTTTTCATTGCTAATAGATCCTTGTGGATAGATGGATATTTAAGTTCTCCTCCATGAAATGATCTATAGGTATAGGAGAAAACTTCTTCATATCCATTTATTTTTTCTAATAATACACCCCTCCCATGTACCATTTGATGTGTCTATCTCAATGATATAGACTCCTTCATCTAAAGGTAGTGAAAGCAGAGATATTTTTTTCATTTTTGATTTAATTCTCTGGACTGCAAAAGTCATTTCTTATGTGCAAGGTGGAGGGTATTTCTTTAACCATTGTTGCAAGACCAGAATATCAGCCGCTTTTCCTTTGTAAAATGGTCTTATTCAATTTAGGCTTCCCAAAAACCTTTGCAGTTTCATTTTATCTATGATTATCTAAGGAAATTAATTAAAAGAATTCAGAGTGTGTTCTTGCAATTTTACTTGACCTTTTGCTATCTTGAATCCAAGGAATTCTATCTCAGTTCTACCATTTTCCATCTTGGTATTTTTAAGGACAAGACCATGCTTGAATACTAATTCATAGAACTGATGCAAATGTTTCAAATGTTCCTAGATATATCTTGACAAGAATATCATCAATATAAATCATTATCCATGAGTATTCTATGAATATGTCTTCCATCATTTTCTAAAACTAACTAGGGGGATTTTTTAACCAAAAAGGAATTATGTTCCAATGATAATGTCCATGGGGCACCCCAAAATAAGTTTCGTGGTGATATTCAATGATAATGTTGATTTGATAAAACCTCGACTTCAAATACAATTTGCTAAAAATGTTTTTTCCTTTGATCTTCTGTAATAATGATATTTTTTTTGGTAGAGGATATCTGATAGGCTACAAGAACTTGTTCAATGGATTATAGTTCACTACTAACCTTGTCTTGGAATTCTTCTAAGGGAATTCATTTTCCCAATGTCCTTTTTTGTGACAATTATAGAAAGTCACTGAAGATGAAAGAGCTTTTCTTCTTTTGAGATAAGGAACTTTCTTTGGAATTTTGTATTTGTGATTCTTGACAGGATTATTTGGCCCAAACCTTGATCTAAAAGAGTAATATTTCCCTTTTCTCTTCTTTGGGCAGTGGTAGGTATATTTTATGTTCTACTGTCCTCTATTATGGAAATTGTATGCCCATTTCGACATCTTACATATGTTTTTACATAATGAAGGAGTAAATATATATTTACACATTTTAAAATCTTAACTTACCCTTCTTTCAAGATAGTGCTCTTGGATTATTGTCTGAGTATGTCTATCTTCCATTGCAATGGACATTCCTTCGAGATTAATGTTCTTATCTTGGAATTATTGCTCAACTGTATCCAACAGAGCTCCAAGGAAGTTATGAATTTAGTATTTAATATATTTCGGATCATTCATCTTGTTGGATTCAATAATCATCTCTTGCATAAAACAAAAATATTCAAAATGTTGCATAAGGTTGCACAATCTCTGAGTCATGAACAATGATACTTGGTTCTCTAAATCTTTTACAGTCTCTATTCCATAAAACTAATAATTTAAGGCTTGTAAGCTTACCTCATCTTATTGTGTATCATTAATCATGTTGTCCTTGGATTGTTGAGGAAACCACTTCTACCATTCCCAAGTAAGGCCTGGAAAACCAACAACTATTAAACTGGCCATATACTTAGGCGTAATGGTAGCATATTCAACCTTATTTAGTGTTTCCCAATTGATAAGCATTTGGATGGTATTTTTAACATCTTCTAAGTTTGGCATCCAAATTTTATGGTTGGGTGGTTAGGAAATGATGACTTTATTCAGTCCAGAGATACCCATAGAGTTGATATTTTCTCCACTGGATGTAGAAGGCATCCGTGTATCTTTTGGTTCATCTTTTATACCGGGGACCTAAATGTAACTCTCTCTATCATGTTGTTTTAATGCATTCGACCAATTTCTCATAATGCATATTTCACTATTGGTTTCTTCAATGAGATCATTTGATTCTACGAAATCCTATTGTGACATTGTATCCTCAAAATCAAACAATCCCATGGATATTTTACTTCAATTATTTCATATTAGGAGAAGAGTTTCTTGAGTTGGTAGATCCATTAACTATCAACAAAAAAATAAAAGAAATTTAAAATGAAAATAAAAGGGAAGCAAGTAGAAACTCCTATGTTTCATGAAGTAAAATGCCAAAGTAGAGAGCAAGGAGGGAAGAAGTAAACAAGATCCAACATTTAGATTTCTTCCAGTAATTTGAATAATATGGAAAGAAACATATGACATGTGCAAGTGCATGGTGAAAAAATGATTAATTAGATAACTGAAAAATTGATTAAGGATTGAACTTCAGAGTCTTCTGATGCATTCTAAACATAGGAAAAGTACTTTGTGTCATTACCTTACAATCCCTTAGTCAATGTTAGTCCTCAAAATGCATACTCATCATTAATAATCCCCTTAGATATCTAGGGAGGGAAATACATCTTTAATATATCTTCTTTCATTGAGGTTTTTTATTCTTTCTTGGTAGACATGACATTCCATATCTTTTCCTATGTGCTCTATCATAGGCCTTTTTTCAACTGATTGGATAGTAGAGAGTTTCTTAGAACAATTATGGGTAATTTCATCAATATAGGAATGAAACTCAAGTATTTTGAATGATAATGACCTATTAGCCATATATACGGGGAATGGTCTAGTTATTCTATGACTAGCACAATGATGATTAGTGATTTATATGTTCAGTTCTGAGTATTTATCTTCCCATTCTGTTCGGAAAGATTTTCCAATCTAGTGAAATTTTAGAGGATGAGTTATTATGGATGCATTTGACTCCACCATACTATGCAAGTGTGAAGTGGTATGGACATGTTTTTGTAAAGGGGGAAAAATATCGTTACCAAACTGAATAATTACAAGAGACTTAAGATAGATAATATGGGCATTTACAAAAATATCAAAGCCTCCAATGAGTATGTAATCTTTGAGGAGATCATATATATATGGTTTTTCTAGTTCTATTGAATACTTTGGGAAAATAGTAGCAAAAGTAGGTCCATAATGTAATGGAGTGTGGAGTCGTTCAACTAAATCATAACAAAATTTGTTATAATTAGTTTCACTAACAAAACATAATGAGGAAATTGGAAGGTAATGGTGGACCAAAGGTCCTAAACCAAACTGAATCGCTCCAATATGTGCATATAAGTAACCCTTTTTCTTTTCCCAATCTATGATGTCTCGATCTATGATATTTATGTGAACTGGGTCATCTTGAGTTGAGAAAGAAAATTTACAGAATGGATTTTTTTTTAAATGAATGAGAGAGGTAATTCCATCACTTTAATTTATACACATCTTGAGGATACATTGGGGGTAATTTCCAATGATCAGTGGAATCAAATTCATTGAAATATATGATGCTTCGATTAACATAGGTTGCAACTAGAGAGGAAGCTCTTCATTCTGAGATAGATGTCATCAAAATAATAGGATTTTTTGTGATTTCTGTGAGGTTAACACTTTCCATGGAATGGTTCATCGAATCACACACATATTTTTTGATAGGAGGGTTAACTTAGGGTGGTGAAGCTAAGGATCACACATATCATATTTGGAATGGTTGGCTTAAAATTCCTTCAACACTATGGATTAACTTGGAACTTATGCCTCACATCCAACAATTTCTTTCATTATCCACTTCCTACTTGAACTGCCTCGATCATTAGAACATATGTATTTTAGAATCATACAAACAATAGATAGACAAGTTGACAATAAAGAATAATAAAAGAAGCACAAACATTAATAGTTGGAATGGTTATATTATAATGCAACAATCCTTACAAATATATCATCATTTTAAGCTACACCGCTATGATACCATTGAAGAGAGGATATATAAATTCAATGTAGGAACTTCAATATTGTTCAATATATTAAGTAAAAACACTGAGTAGATACTAAAGAGAATTGTTTTTTATTATGAAGATTACACAAAGTACATGACAACAACATACATAAGACTCTTTTATATCGTGAATATGCAATAGTTTTGTTTCTGATCGTGAATATCACATGAAGTGCAACATGAGAGAATACACAGTCTCAAGAATTAAAGTCTCTTAGACTCTTAAGATACTCGACCCAAATGATCTCCTTATGATATCCAAGGATTTATTTATAATAGCCTCGACGATGATCAATAAAATATTACCTACAACTATGATTCATAAAGAGTCTCTATTTACCTAGATCTTATCTCTCCCCTTCACCAATATTTTAAAATACGGGGACGCGATTCTATGACTAACACTAACATTGACAAGATTACAAAGTGAAACTATTTGTATAGTGCAAACCACTACGTGAAATCAAAGGTTTTTACAATGATCTTATCAGAAATACACAATCGTTTGAGAGATTAGGCTTTATTTTATTAAAATTATTTAAAACAAAACATGAGGTCGACCATGCTTCTAGTTGTTTTCATTGAAGCATATACATTCAACTGCATGTGAATATAGTGAGTCTCTCTTCATCACTATCGTTGATGGGATATTTTTCATTGAACTCAAGTAGAGGGTGTAGGAAGTTAGCAAACCATTTTGCAACATTTGATCCTTGTAGGAGATGATGTGGAATACAATGAAATTATCCTTCAAAACTGGATCAAACCTTGAGATTTGATTTAGCTTCTTGTTGGAGCATGCCAATTATTTTCCCTTCCCAGTCTTTTACTAATTTTATATACAAGATAAATTATGGTCTTGTTTGGGAACGTAAGAAGTGGTTTCCTCACCAATCCAAGGACGATATGCTTAATGATACAAAATATGATGAGGTGATGTTACAAGATTTAGTTATTAGTTTTATGGAATAGAGAATATAAAAATTTAGAGCACTAGGCATCATTGTTCATGAATCAAATATTGTGCAATCTTGCACATCACTCTAAATACGTTTTTTACATGCAAAAGTTGATTATTGAAGAAAGAAATATGAATGATCCTGTGTATATGAAGTACTATATTCGCAACTTCCACAGAGCTCTCATGGATGCATTTGAGCAATACGTCAAACATAAGTACATTAATTTGAAAGGAATGTCCATTGAAAGAAAAAATAACAACAAGAGATCATGAAGCAGACTATTTGAAAGATTAAAGAATTAAAAGGTTTCTTAGAAGCAATAAGGATAGAAAGAGACAATTCATAAGATGATGAAATGACTAGGATTTATGAAGAAGACAAAAGGCATATAACTATTCGAAAATGATATAGAAGATAAGAAAACCTAGAAGAAGAAGAAATAGGAGGTGTAGAAAGTAGAAAGACCATAATATAGTATGTTATCCTTTGGTGGAAATTGTTTTTACATAAAGGTATGGTTATGTCCTCCAGAATTTGCACCCTATGAAATTGACTACTTAGTATATTCATGGTGTCAGATGAATATGTTAAGGAAGAATGCCATCCCGGTATTTTATTGGGAAAAAACAACATATATTGGTAAGTGTAATGTCCCCATTACCATCAAACCGACAAACCCATTACGTCTACATTGAATCATTCCCAGCCCCAAGTTGGAAAAATGCCCCATGAAAATTTTGACTCTGATACCATTTATTTACATAAAATACTTATTCCCATGCACAAAATTATACAAACTACAACAAATATACACATGAATAATAATACAAGAAAAACCCATAATAAAAATACACAACTATACACACAATAATTAAATAAAATACAAAAAAGACACTTATCTTTTGTAAATAATCATCAACTGTGTGCATGCCTCAAACATTCCTCCCATCCTTAGACTCTACTCCTAATAAACTCTCAATAGTAGGTCACCCCCGAGGTGGGGATAAAGCTCCACTAGGTCAAAGGAATCCTAAGCCAAGCTAAGGTATGTCAACAACTAAAATACACAGACTCAGGTGCCATCTCTAGAAAACAACTTTTAGCCTCTCATTCCCCACATGATTGTCCCACCCTAGGAAGTGTGACCCTTCTCTGCTCAACAGTCTTTCAATTGTCCCACTTCCCTTTTGGGGCTTCAACAACAGTGTTAGCAACAATTCTTGTCTTGGGCCTGAGAGCATTCAGTTCTGCAGGTTGCACAAAGAACGCCCAAGCGTAGCACGTAAAACCCCATTTCAGGCTAAAATTAAGTGAGTGGGAGAAATTACGTTGTCAACTGCCAGAATTCATCTATAGAAGCAGATCAACGGACGACCGAAAATCACGGTTAGTGGAGTTGCGTCGAGATTAGCGCGATGGACAGCGCCTATATTACATGCAAGATAGGTTATCGACCATCCATACAAAGGACGCGTGGCACGTGATCTAGTCGCGTCGGCATTTCAACATTCGAGAGTTCGAAGGGTGAGGGTTTTTCGTCACTATACATCTCGAAACCCTGAACCCTGAAACTCCAAAGTGCCCACTGTCAGGCCCACAGTCATGGCACTCAATCACAAGAGACATAGACTTGGGAAAATGGTGTTGGCATGCGCCATGTGAGGGGAAATGCCCCAAGCCATCGACGTCATTTCAGCCGTCCGATCCAGTTGGGATAGGTGGCAGCTAGGCAGTGTTTCGGGAATCGACATTTCGAGAGACAAGGGACCTCCCATCGACTGCGGCAGAAATCACCGAAGTACGAAATGTCGATAAGTGCCTTTGAAGCTAAGCCCACGGTCCTAGTGCCAGGTCACGTCAAGCGAGCCCGAGAATGGAGGTAACCCCCTTTAATGACAAAATCCATCTTGGTCGTTCATCTGAGGGACACATGGCACACATCCGTGCTTTCGCAGTTTGGTCAATCAGGAATTTGAGGAAGAAGCGCATCGCGAACTCCTGGAGCGAGAAATCCCGAAAGGATCGGGACCATTGATCAGAAGGACACATAGCATAAGATCTGAGCCACAGGTGGGGCCTTTCAGGATTTTCATAGTGAAAGAGTCGAAGTCATCTCAGTCGTCCATCCATCGATGAAGCTCGGGTGCATTGGACTTAAAGGGGGCATCGATCTAGGCGGCCAGGATTTGCACGCTTAGATTTATGGTCAGGAGCAGATTCCGGAGCCCCCCCCACCATTCTACCTTTAAGCGGAGGGGGGGGGTCCGAAATCGGGTGTGCAGCTCTCCAACGGCCAGGATCAGAGCACCTAGATCAGTGGCGCTCAGGTGTTTCCGACCCCCCTTTGCTATCCTGACTTTAATAAAGGTGTGGGGCCCCCTTCCTGACATGTCACCTTCTATACCGTCCTCCCCCTGTTAACATGGCGACTCCTCATTTCATTTTCCCCCACTTCTTCCAAATCACTTACCACCTCCCTATTTCCCTGTCATCTGTCCACTCACCCTCATGGTATATCCCTTTCCTCTTCGCCCCCTCTTTCCTTCTGACACCTAGCCTTCTCCCTTCCACATTTCTCAGAAACGTGCCCTCCGCTCTCCTAGGTGTCAATCCTGCGTGTTCTTCCTCATCCATCCACATGTCCCCTCCCTACCTCATTGTCCTCTCACCTTATACCATGTGTCTCTTCCCCCCAGTCACCTCCACCTCAACACATTCCACCATCCACTTGTCCCCTGATGCTCCATGTTTCTTCCACCTATGTCCTGTCCATACCCCGTGGCATTCCTCATCCGATGTCACCACTCCCGTTCATTTGCCATCGCCTCCACAGTGTTTGCGCCATCACCCCTGTCATACCCTCGTCCATATTTGCCGTAGGGGTCCCTCGCAGTAGTCCAGCAAAGCAACATCCAAAGAAAGACCGTTCGACTGATCCAGGTGGCACCATTAGGAGACCGCCACGTCTCAGAAGACAGAGTTGACCGAGGCCGTCCCTAGTCCCAAAGAAGCAGTTATTGTGGTAGTTGGAAGTAGTTGAACATCATATCTGCCATGAATGGAAAGTCCAGCGAAGGACTAGAAGTAGGTCGATTCACCTGCAGAAGGACAGTCCGGATTCTGATTGCGTCTGTCATAGGTGTACGATCATCCAGAGTCTGCATGCACAGACTGCCAGAAGACATGCAGACGCAATGTTTTAATTGCAATGTCTCGTTTTTTTTGCTGGGGTTTTTGTTGAAGTATATGAAGGCGTTTTCACCATTTTTTGAAGGATCGATGGTTGAGCTAGGCTCCCGATTGTAAAGTTTTGATGAAGCGGTGGTCGCTATGGTTATGTATAAGCATTTGAGACTTCTTACTTTATGGATGTTAACCTCTTTCCATTTATTTGTTTACACTATGTTAGAACAGCTCGGAATTGGAGGATCCAGTCGAGCTACGTTGTTATAGGATGATGTAGGTTGGATCACTATAATAGTTGCATTGTTTCTAATCAGTTCTTGTATTTTCTCAACGCTGAATGGTTCGGAATTGGAGGATCCAGTCGAGCCACCTTTCAGTTCCTTGAAACTCGCGGCCAAGAGGATCTTGTCTTCTGAGTTTTTCCTCCTCAATCTGCTGAAGACCTGATGCCCGAGGTAGTCTTTACCACTCATCTCATTAAGTCTTCCATCTATCCATCTTATACTCAAATTACTGACGGAAGTTGGATCAAGACCTCCCTTGTTTTTTACATACTAGGCTCCTGAGTTAAAGATATACTATTCTGAGTTCACTCACATCCGATCACCCCATTTAAAACTAAATCATGACATAAACTGATGGGCATCGGGCTCTTCTCATGCTGCAATCTAGGAGTGACTTCCGATGCTAACATTTCTGGTGCCGCTGCTGGGGACGAAGTTAAAGATTTTCCCCGGGATTGAACGACATTGAGCCTCTGATTCTGAAGGTGCATTAGGTATCAGAGCCCTTCAAGATTGCTACTATGCACCTGACGACTCCACTGTGGTGACTCCACCATTTCCACAGCCCTGTTTTAGTTGTGGCTACTTTAGCACACCTGAAAGCTGACCCAGAGAAGATTTCTCGAGAAGGTTTTAGCAGCCGCTTTCTCAGCCTGAGAAGTTTCCTGGGGTAACTACAACATTGAGATCTGGTCTTTGAAGGTGAACAAGAATCAAACACACTTGAAGCTACGCATATTTCACCTGGTGACTCCATGATTCGAGGATCGACTGGCGACTCCACTGGTTTGATATGGAGAAAATCCTTGCTCGCAGGTTTGCTCCTTTTAATTTTTCTGCT
>SNQJ01S0043599.1:46244-67634 GCA_010110895.2 Picea sitchensis
TGTAAAGTGTTTTATTAGTTTAGGATTGTATATAAATAAGCTCCTTCGAGCATGTATCTTTATTTTGTTGCTTTTATTTTTCGGCCTATATTTTCAGCAGCGGGATGTTTTGAGCTTGACTCCATAGCCCAACAACAAGGCACTGGAACTGCAAAATGAGTCCTTAGAGCATCATAGTGACAACTCTATCCCCCATGGAGCCTAATGTTAGCAAAAATTCTTGTCTTGGGACTGAAAGCATCCAGGTCTGTAGGTTGCACGAAGAATAACCAAGCGTAGCATGTAAAACCCCATTTCAGGCTAAAATAAAGTGAGCGGGTGAAATTACGTTGTCAACTGCCCAGATTCATCTATAGAAGTAGATCGACAGACGACAGGAAATCACGGTTAGCGGAGTTGCGTTGGGATTAGCGCAATGGATGGCACCTATATTACATGCAAGACAGGTTATCGGCCGTCCATCCAAAGGACGCATGGCACCTGATCTAGTCGTGTCGGCATTTCGACATTTGGGAGTTCGAAGGGTGAGGGTTTTTTGTCACTATACATCTCGAAACCCCGAACCCCAAAATGTCGAAGTGCCCAGAGTTGGGCCCACGGTCATGGTACTCAATCACAAGAGGCATAGACTTGGGAAAATGGTGCTGGCGTGCGCCATGTGATGGGACAGGCCCCAAGCTTCCAACGTCATATCAACCATCCGATCTAGTTGGGATAGGTGGCAGTCAGGCGGCATTTTGAGAATCGACATTTCGAGAGACAAGGGACCTCCCATCCACTACGGAAAAAATCGCTGAAGTATGAAATTCCGATAAGTGCCTTTGAAGCTAAGCCCATGGTCCTAGAGCCAGGCCATGTCAAGCAAGCCCGGGAATGGAGGTAGCCCCCTTTTAATGACAAAATCCATCTTGGTCATTCATTTGAGGGACATGTGGCGCACATCCATGCTTTCACAGTTTGGTCAATCGGGAATTTGAGGAAGAAGCGCATCATGAACTCCTGGTGCAAGAAATATCGAAAGGATTAGGACCATTGATTAGAAGGACACGTAGCGCAAGATCTGACCCATAGGTGGGGCCTTTCGGGATTTTCATAGTGAAAGCGTTGAAGTCATCTCAGTCATCCATCCATTGATGTAGCTCGAGCGCATTGGACTTAAAGGGGGCATGGATCTGGGTGGCTAGGATCTGCATGCTCATATCTATGATCAGGAGCAGATTCCGGNCCCCCCACCATTCTACCTTTAAGCGGAGGGGGGGGTCTAGAATCAGGCACGCAGCTCTCCAACAGCCAGTATCAGGGCACCTAGATCAGCGGCGCTCAGGCGTTTCTGGCCCCCCTTTGCTATCCTGACTTTAATAAAGGTGTGGGGCCCCCTTCCTGACATGTCACCTTCTGTACCGTCCTCCCCCTGTTAATGTGGCGAATCCTCATTGCGTTTGCCCCCACTTATTCCAAATCACTTACCGCCTCCCTATTTACCTGTCATCTGTCCACTCATCCTCATGGTATATCCATTTCCTCTTCGCCCCCTCTTTCCTTCTGATACCTGGCCTTATCCCTTCCACGTTGCTCAGAAATGTGCCCTCCGCTCTCCTAGGTGTCAAGCCCGCGTGTTTTTCCATGTCCATCCACATGGCCCCTCCTTACCTCATTGTCCTCTCACCTTCTACCATGTGTCTCTTCCCCCCAGTCACCTCCACCTCAGCACCTTCCACCATCCACTTGTCCCCCGATGCTCCATGTTGCTTCCACCTATGTCCTGTCCATACCCCGTGGCATTCCTCATCCAATGTCAGCACTCCTGTTCATTCGCCATCGCCTCCACAGTATTGGTGCCATCACCCCCATCATACCCTCATCCACATCCTCTGTAGGGGTCCCTCATAGTAGTCCAGTGTAGCAACATCCAAATAAAGACCGTTCGACTGATCCAGGTGGCACCATTAGGAGACCGCCACGTCTTAGAGGATAGAGTTGACCGAGGCCATCCCCAGTCCCAAAGAAGTGGTTATTGTGGCAGTTGGAAGTAGTTGAACATCATCTCTGCCATCAATGGAAAGTTCGGCAAAGGACTAGAAGCAGGTCGATTCACCTACAGAAGGACAGTTCGGATTCTGATTGCGTCTGTCATAGGTGTACGATCATCTAGAGTCTGCATGTGCAGACTGCCAGAAGACATGCAGACGCAATGTTTTAATTGCAATGTCTCATTTTCGCTGCTGGGGTTTTTGTTGAAGTATATGAAGGCGTTTTCGCCATTTTTTGAAGGATTGATGGTTGAGCTAGGCTCTCGATTGTAAAGTTTTGATGAAGTGTTGGTCACTCTGGTTATGTATTGGCATTTGAGACTTCTTACTTTATGGATGTCAACCTCTTTCCATTTATTTGTTTACACTGTGTTAGAACAACTTGGAATTGGAGGATCCGGTTGAGCTGCGCTATTATAGGATGATGTAGGTTGGATCACTGTAATAGTTGCATTGTTTCTAATCAGTTCTTATATTTTCTCAACACTGAATGGTTCGGAATTGGAGGATCCATTCAAGCCACCTTTCAGTTCCTTGAAACTCGGGCCCAAGAGGATCTTGTCTTCTGAGTTTTTCCTCCTCAAGCTGCTGAAGACCTGATGCCTGAGGCAGTCTTTCCCACTCATCTCATTAAGTCTTCCATCTATCCATCTTATACTCAACTTACTGATGGAAGTTGGTTCAAGACCTCCCTTGATTTTTACATACCAGGCTTGGTTTCCTGAGTTAAATCTATACTGTTCTGAGTTCACTCACATACAATCACCCCATTTAAAACTAAATTGTGACATAAACTGATGGGTGTCGGGCTCTGCTCCTACTGCAATATAGGAGTGACATCCGACACTAACAAACAGGATGGATAGGAAGTCTGACATCCATGTAGTTGAGGCTTGACACCTTAGGAAAACAATTCCCAACAATTCTCTCACCTGGAGAGAATTGCTCACGGGCCTGAAAACTCGCTTCTTCAACAACAAACAGAACTGACAACCCACCTCTTCAACTCAATATTCCCTGGGTACTGGTTAACCACAATTCCCAAGCTTTCCAAGTACAACTATGGTTATGGTATCAAGATATTAATGACTAGAGTGAGTGAATAATGAAGAAATGAATGGAAAAATGAACTAAGTTCCCAAAATATATTTGCATGCATTTAAATTGACACTTGTCACCTTATGAAATATCTTTAACTCCACTCGATGGCTCATTTCCAACCATTAGGAACTTAGGATAAATAAATGTCCATACTTTGGACTTTAGGAAATATTATTATAATATTTCCTTGGTCTTAAGCCCCATTAGATTAGCCCCATTCCCTAGACTCTCATCCCCCTTTCCCCTCTAGTGGAGTTATATCCCCCCATACTCTTTCGTCTGACTGGGTCTGCAACAGTGATGTATTTTATTAATATCATCCAGTGTAATTACATATTACAAATTTAGGCTCGTCGGCCTTTTAGCATCTAGGCTCTCTGACCTAATCACAGAGGCACTCTGGCCCAAAATATATTAGCTCACAAGCCTATAAAGAATATGTACATTTACAATTGGGGTTCAACCTAGCAGTATTACATTCCCCTCCCCTGTATTTATGCATTGTCCTCAGTGCATTATATACATGTGTATAATCAAATTCTTCAAAAGTCTTCAAAAAGATTGAGGTACTCTTCCCACATATCCTCTTCGTACTCCCAAGTTGTATCCTCAGGGTCGTACCAGGTCCATTGGAACTTTACTCTCACTATGACTCGATTGTAGAGCTGCTTGACCTTTTGATCCAATATGCACACTCGGAAGTCTCCATCTTGCTCCACTTGAATCACATTTTAATCAGTTACATGATTAGCATCAAGTACATAATTTTTAAGAAAATATACATGGAATACATTGTGAATGCACATGGATGCATGTAACGTCCCCAACCGCCCAGGCTTGACCATGTCACTCAATCTCAACGTTTTTTACTCTGAAACCAATTTTTAACATCCCTGTTACCAAATTTCTTTTGATACCAATTTGTAACATCGTCCATATTACTATTGAACAATGTTAATCCAAAATACACTACGTAGATTCTACTCTAAACATTAGTCTGGACATTATCAATTGAAGTAACATGCTCAACCGCAATATGAGTCACGCAAAACAACTTATAACAATGGAATTAATACAAAACAAATGCACACAAGCATGTATAACACATAACATTACTGTGCGCGCAACCATTCTGGCGTCACACACCAAATATGTTGTCCTTGTGCATGTGGAGTGCTTCTTTGTGCGCACAAGAAATCCAACCTCTGGTCATGCACATAGAGTATCCTCTGCATGCACGACCATTCAAACATTCCCCCAGAGACTCATGTCCAAAATCATAAGGTTAACATAATAGGAAAACTAACAACAACTGTCATACTCATGCACAACTACAATTAATGATTATCCATACCACACTTACAGATGCACGGAAAAATATACAGAATAACAACAATTACTTATATGCAACAACATACAAGAATTAAAACCATATTAAACACAGATAAATAAGCACACAATAAATGAGACAAGCACATAAAGACACTTATCTTTTATGAAAAGTCACCAACTGCACATAGAACTCAGATGTTCCTCCTAGCCATAGACTTTGTTGCTCATATAATTTTAGCAACATGTCACCCCTGAGTTGTGGCTTAAATCCACCAGGGAAAAAGGGTTCCTAATGCTAGGCTAGGGTCTAATAATCAACCAAATTGTTCAGTCCAAGGTACCCACTGCTGCAACTAGTCTATAGTATCCCATGCCCCACGCACCTGTCACACCCAAAAAAGTGTACCCCTTCTCTAATCAATAGACCCTCATCTTCCCCACTTCCCTTCCAGGGTGTCCAACAACAATTCGGAAAGGAATTCTCTGATCCCTGCAACTAATGCCCAACTCACCAAGGAACAATTCCCAACAAAAATATCACCTAGAAAGAATGCTCACGGGCCTGACAACCCACCTCTTCGACAAAAAATATCTCACCTAGAGAGACTTCTCATGGGATTGACAACCCACCTCTTCAACAACAAATATCTGGTTACAATATAGAAAAAACCCTTACAAGATTCTCTCTGCACATAAGGTAATAGTCGAATTCTCTAGATAGTCTGACTCCTTCTGCACTCGAGATTGAACACTGAATAATCCCCAAAACGAGTTCTCCCCCAAAATAAAATAAGGCCAACGATATATATTGCATGCCTTAGAATTGACACTTGTCACTTTTAGAAGTAGCTTCAGCCACTTGGTGACCCATTCCCATCCCTCGGGTTCTTAGGATAAATAAATATCCATAACTTATGCTTTTCCAAAAATATTAATAAAATATTCCCTAGGACTTAAGTCCCCCCCTTTCCATTTTATGATGGAGTTATCCCCCCGTCTCTTTTCGTATGATCTCTCTGCACGCAACAATGTAATATTTTATTAATATATTTAATATGATTACCTTTACAAGGATATGCACACTAGCCTATTTGCGTCCCTGCTCACTAGCCTCATATTCACATAGGTTGTCCGGCCTCAATACATGTATATCCATATATATAACTTGAATCGGTGCGCACTCCCAAGTCATCCTCACGCACTTACCCAAGTGCGCGCAACACTGTGTAATGTGTGAACCCTTTCTCTCATAATAATTCCCGCACACGACTCAGGTGCGTGCAAAACCAAACTTGGTGCCAATGGATCACTAGCCTATATGTACATTTACATTCACAACTGGTACCAAAGGTTCACTAGCCTATATGTACAATTAAAAAGGGTTCAGATTAGGGACATTACATTCCCCTCTTGTTGTTGGATAAATCGGTGAATGCAAACATAAATTGATATCACTAGATCCACCTATATCTAGAACAAAACGAGACAGGACATGACACTTTCCTTAATCTCAATCATTGGATTTACTATCAGAATAACAGATGAAAGACATACCTTTTAATATCGCTTCCTTATGTCTTTGTTGTCCCTGCTCCGCTCTGGTGCTCTTGTGTTATTGATCCTACAATGAAACATAAACCAACCAAAGTGAAAGCAACAATAATATATTCAATGAAGAATTATACATGTGATCAAGGCGTCATGTAATAAAATGAGAATGATTTTATGGGAAAGAAACATGCCACTGTATTATATTAAGTAAAAGTGGAAGATACAACCAAACAACCTTGATGTTGTCAAGTTCCCTTTCGGTGGCCCTTTTCTCCAACACACACACTTGCTCCAAACTTGCATGAATAGGATCCACAATAACTTGATGGACAAATGAATACCTCAAGCATCAATTGAGATAGAATCCCTCACATAATTATTCATCCTATTCCTTCATAAATTCCTTGCTTTCTTTCTTGATTACTTTCTTAACCTTTTCCATGAGAAATCCATCATTATATAAGAGAAAGAGAGATGGTTAAAGATATTAGGATGATCCCACCAAATCAGAGAAGCGAGTAGGATCCAAACCATACAGATGAGACCTCAGATTTTAGAAGATTCCTTCTAGAACTTTTGTGAATTTGACCCCGTTTCTTAGTCTTCAAATGTCGCCACACCCTGGATGTAATGCAACTTGCGGAAATGTTGCAAGCTATCTTCATGATAGCCTACGGAAATCAGGCATTTCCACACTTTACCTATGGCTGGCCTGCAGCGACCTTCTAAAAACAAGTTTTCTAGAAGAGGAAACATGTCAATTTTCTTAGGAATAAAGTTCTTTTGGAAACCTGGACTCATGATCATCAGGGTGGATAAAATAATGTGTAACATAATGCCCCCCAAAGTATGAGTCAGGAGCTCATGATAACCGAAATACTTTGTAGAATACGTGTGTGTGTCGGAAACAAGGAATGCACCAATCAAAAACCTACAAACAACCAAGCATCTACACAATATTATACCATTTCTGAGGTAGGCATCCCCATGCTTAGACTACAAATGATTTAAATCATAAATGTTAGTCATGGCCACTAATCATACACTATGGATCCATGTCACCAAAATTTTACATAGCCACTAGGAATACACTGTGGATCTATGCTTGTAGAAAACTTAGATTCAGACATAGCCACGAAGAATACAAAGTGGATCTATGTGTCAATACAAATCATAAACATTCCATCGCAACTTGGATCGAAACAATGATATCCAGGGTATTCAATCCCGTCGTCCGTAAGTATGAATTTAACCATGCGATTACAGGTGCTGAAGTCGAACATGGTAGAAACCACTTGATTACCGACCATTGATGAAAACCGTTAACAAGTGAGAGGAAAATCACCATTGATGTCAATGACTCTCAAGGTACCTTAGTACAATCCAACGAATGTGAATAAATGAGCTGAAGTCGAGCACTCAATAAAATATCTCAATCAGGGGTCAATGATGTGAACCCACTGTCGAAAGCGAAGAAACCTACCATTGAGGCAAGCAGGTTCTAAGGTACTAATTGATTTCTAAGTCTTGTTCCCAGATAATGAGTTAAAGTCAACAGGAAAAGACTCGTCACAGGAGGGCCTTGATGTATCCCCCATAAATGACATGAAATAAGTAACATATTTAAGGTAGATCAAAGTATGAAGATGATTTGAAACTGACACAGGGAAGGCCGAAATGGTAGGAATTGATAACTGCAGATGATCGACTCGATAGAAGGCTTGTGTAAGGTTGGAATTCTATTGAACATATGAATGACACAACAATGGTATTGGTGGCATGAGTCAAATATGACCCAAGATATGAACTTGTAGAAGGTAAAACGAGAGACAAATAGATTCCCCAATCCGGATTCAATGATGAAGGGGGTGTCATGTTCAAGAGAGACTATTACTACCACTAACAGAGAATACAAAGACACATTTCTTTCCAAAATCCCCCCCCACCATTTCTGGTGAGTACGTCTTTATTTTTACTCAAGATTGAGGAGGATAACATATGCTTGTTGATGTAAGTTCATCCTTCAGATGAGTCCCTCAGAGTATATTTAACGAACCCTAAGAAGGAATGGTTTGGTTCCATATTGGTCTTTCGATGTTTGTTTAATGAGTCCAAAGAGAGAAAAACTCGGGGGGGTTTCATGTTTAGAGAGTTTGAAAAACACTTAAAGAGGACTCTCTCAGTTCCTTTTTCGTAAATTATTTTGATGAGACCAAAAAAGTGATAACCTACCGCCCATCAAACATTTTCTTCAAATACTTTTATGAGCGTGAAAAGAACAAGGTCGCTCAACAATCTTTTCGGTTTTATGAAGTGTGAAAAGAGCTTAAAGGATACTCCATAAGTTTCATTTTTTTTTGTGTTACCATGATGAGTATGAAAATATAACAAAATTATACTTGGTTTAGTTCTCATTGATTTGCGAGCATGAGAACGAACAAAGACTAAGCTCGATGTTTTTCTTGAAAAACCTAAAAACTATTTGTACATGCCACAAACGTAAAAAAACAAAACAAGAAATGTATCTGTGTTCCATCATTTAGGCTCCTAGTTTATTCACCTTTGAAAAACCAAAAGACTCATAATACCATTAGACCTTTTAGGTTTTGAGTAAAATAAATAAAATAATGTAAAATATCAATAAAAAAGTGAAAAAGTGAATAAATATAGGTGAAAACTTTTTTTTACCATTCTATTGTCATTTTACCCAAAACTTGTCCACAAAACCCCATTTAACCTCAATCTTCCACCATCAATTGTGGGAGGCACGAGAAACCATTCGATGAATGACTTTCACCAAAAAAGTAAGCTTCTTGTCCTCTTACTTTTTCATGGATTAATTTTTATTTTCATTGATTTAGAATATTTTTTTGAGTCGAATTTTAGGCCGGTAGGTGTGCATAGGGGCCGCCACAGGTGGCGCATATTAGTACCTGCAAAAATCATGGATTTCCATAGGTGGCCTTTGGTTCACCTGCAAAGGTTCCACACTACGTGTAAAATATCACCTGCGGTAGATAAAACTCAAAAATTGTTCATGTGCGTTTAGCAAATAGAAAATTTCCAAAGAAGGAAATAAATATGTTAACTTTCTCCTTATGGCTCCAATGCAGGTTTTGACCATAAAAATGTTGGAGTGGAGGGAGAGGGAACACGAGGACGATTATTTTGTCGTCGGGAATGACCCAGGCACAAATAATGCCCTCCAACAATGTGGATTATTGAAGTTCTTTAATATCTAGGGCATGAGGGCCCAAATAAGGTTACTTGAGTATTTAGTCCACATGTGGGATGTGGGTCATTAGTTATTTCTAGTGGGAGCCCACACACTCTCTTTATATATCAAGGATATCTATTTTTTGATGGGATTATCTCATCGTGGATCCCATGTGACACTGACAGGCAATAGAGGTGGAGGTCTTCAGATGAGTGAGTATGTTCATCGGTACTATGAACCAGAGGCTGAGAGACATAAAGGTAAGGTTTCCATTAGGGATGTCTAGGATTTACCCCTTTGGACTATCCTATTCACTATCTCATGGATGGTGCTGAGTGCATCTCCTCATATGGCTCTCCAAATTTACTTTCAGTATGCAGTGGAGTGCATGGAGCCCCAGGTGTTTAACTGGTCCAACGGAGTTCTTTGCATCATGAAGAAACAACTGACAAAGTGTAAAAAAGGGGACCTGAAATAGTTTGGATACAGGTCCATTTTAGTGTCCCTCTTCCTCGATAGGGTTCCTCATTTGCGTTTGCAGGTAAAGTGGGGCATTCCGGCCCCATAAGATCCAAGGATGAAGAGGTGGTGTGACCTCATGGCTCGACATGTGGCCAACCCCATCGTCAAATATAACGTGTGTTTTTTGATTGGTTGAGGCCTCATTTACTGATGGTAGATGATTATGCATATGCTGGTTTGGAATTCGGAGGCGACTTGTACTTGGTTCTGCCAAAATGATTTTAGTGGGGTAACTTAGGTAAGAAGCACTTTTTGTTTTTATAATGTTTTTGTAAATTTTGAAATATGAAATGTTTTTTATGTTTTTAATCCGAAGACTAATCAAGAATTTTTTTGACAACACAGATGTAGGACCACACCGGCCTCTAGGTACATCCCCCATCCAGAGATGAGGGGATCCAGTCAAGGTAGCAAGATTGGCTGTCGCTGATTACGAGGCGATCGAGCAGAACTTGGAGGGATTGACAACAGATGTCCAGGATATCTCTATCGATGAGATCCCGAGAGGTTATCAACACCATACCATGGGCGTATCTAGTTCTCTTAGTCCATTTCTCCATAGGGTAGTATGAGTAGTATTGTGTTATCGTGAGCATCATCCTTGATGCTATTTTGTATATGAATCCATGTGCTTCATGTTTAGATATTTTGGTCTTCGGACACAAACACGTTTTTTAAACAATTTTATCGTTATATATACATGAGGATTCTACCGACTTACTTTGCTTTATATACAAAATTTGATTGGATTTAAAAATGTCTCAAATGTATGTCTAACACATAATTAGCTAATGTGTCTGTTAATGTATTTAGACATCTAGGAATGTGTTGATATTCAATGTAAACAAAATATCGTTCCAAGAGGTGAATTCGTAAATATACCCTTAATAAAGTAGAACTTCGGATAGCATAGACATTACTCAATTGTAGTACCACTAACTTCAAATCAAGTCACACAACAAGATGGCGGATTCCAAGTGAAACAACGTTGGTCAATAATTCAATGATTTCACTATATTATGCGATATTGTTAGTTGCACGATCGAGAAAAACACTGTGTAGACCAATTAATTCATTCGTAGGTGCGTAGTTTGCTTAAGAAACATATGCTAGGTTATGAGTACTATGACTAGCACCATCGACGAAGCCAATGTAGGGTAGAGAAGACACCAACATCTGGAAACCAAGAATAATACAAGGTAAGCAGTTGAGGGTCGAAACCAAACAACGAAAAATCACACAAAAGTAACACACAAGAGTATGATACAGTAAAAATACAAGTACTCATGCAAATATGACCTAAGCATCGTACTTCTTCAAGTAAAGCCCATTTCAGGGCTCACTCAAAGGAATGCCATCATAATATACTAACTCATAGGCTCCCTTCTCCAATACTCATTTCACAATATAAGGGCCTCACCACATAGCTTTGAATTTTTTGGCCCCTAGTAAATCACGATCTTGTTCATAGAGAAAAACTAGATCACCCTCAAAGAAAACATGTGGCTTGACATGCTTGTCATATTGGGTTTTGACACGTTTTTTTGAGCTTCAATAACTAGGGAAGCATCATGGAGGGTTTCATCTAATTGCATCAGGCACAATAGACGTTCCTCTTCAACAGAGGTGTTGGGGAGAAGTTCAATGGCTAGCTTCAAATATTCTATCTCACATTCAATCGGCAAGACAACTTCGATACCATACACTAATTGAAAAGGCATAAATCCTGTGGCAGACTTCACGGACGTTCGATAGGACCATAATGTTGAAAACAACATCGTGTCCGAACTCATCTTGTGAATTCCTATTATCCGTCGAAGCATAGTAATAAGAACATTGTTAATTGCTTCAACCTGACCATTGGCCTGTGGTTAATAGGGGGTTGAGTTTTCATGCCGAAGACCCAACTTTTTAGTAAGATCAAACATGATGAAATTTCAAAAATGGCTACCGTGATCAGTAATGATATCTTGCGAGATTCCAAATCGAGTGATGATATGATTGAATATGAATAATGCTACATTTTTTCCAGTGTTATTGAATGTAGGCATCGCCTTGACCCACTAAGTGAAATAATCCATGGCTACGATGATGTATCCATGCCCCCAAACCGAGTGAGGGTTACATGTCATGAATTCAATGACCCATTTTGTGAAAGGACCAACAAGAACTACAGGGTGTAAAGGAGAGGGATGAGATCTTATTTTGTTATTATATGTTTGACAAGCATGACATTTCTGGACAACGATAATACAATCTTTAAACAAATAAGGCCAGAAGTATCTTTCTCATAAGATCTTTTGGGTAGTGGCATACCCATACATATGGCCGCCAAAGGTTCCAGAGTGGTAGTCATTCAAATATTTCTCAGCCTCATCATAGGTGAGACATCGTCGAAAAATTGAGTCAACACCACGGCGATAAAGAGTGTCACCAAGAATTATGTATTGATGGTCTTAATACTGTATACGACGACGGTTTGTACTGGAAAGGTCAGGCTGGAAAGTTTGAGTATGGAGATAAATGATAATATCTTCATACCAAACATCGTCAGAACTGACCAGGAAAAGGGATTCATCAGGTAAGGAATCCTCTACCACGTTTGTTGTCTCAGTTGTGGGAAGGTCACATATCAATTCAGAAAATACCAAATATTTCTTAGACTTAGTGCATTCAAACTCTAATTCGAACTCCTGGAGAATCACTAGCCATTTGGAGTACTTTCCCCCTAGCAATTGGCGTGTAAGAATATGCTACATATGGTTGCAATCATAAATGACAGTGGTATTGTGTAATAGGATATAATGACGAAAACATTGAACAACTTAAATAGCTGCCAAGGCCAGTTTTTCCACATGTAGGTATTTGGCTTCGGTGGTAATGAGACTCCGACTCAAATAGTAAATTACATGTTCATCGTGTGAGTCATCTTCTTTGACTAAAACCATGGCAATGGTAGAGTCTGAGGCAATGAGATAAAGGAAGTAGTTTCGACTGTAATTTGGTGGGAAACACAGTGGTGTATGGGTTAAGGAAAGTTGTAAAGCTTCAAAGGATTTATTAGTGGTATCGTCCCATACGAAATCATAACCTTTCTTCAACAGTCAAGTAAAATCTTGTGTAACTCGGCGTAATTGGGAATGAATTGACGCAAAAAGTTTTCCTTCCCTTGCAAAATCTGAAGCTGGCGTAGTGTGGAAGGAGGAGGTAGATTAAGGATAGCCTCAACCTTCAAAGGGTCTACCCAAATTCCTTGAAGTGACACGATTAAACCTAGAAATCGGCCGAACTCCACAAAAAAGACACATTTGTGTGGGTTCAAACGGATACGATAGTAACGACAACGAAGGAAAATGGCTCGGAGATGGGCCAGATGATCCTGGAGATGCATGGAATGCGTTGGTAGATCATCGAGATACAGTTGTATGATGTGCTTGGTATCATGAAAATCATAAGACATGGCACGTTGAAAATTCGCATCAGTGTTCTTCAAACCGAAAGGCAGTTTTTGGTAGGCAAAAGTACCCCAAGGACAAATGAAAGCAGTCTTGTGTTGATCCACGAGAAACATATTAATCTGATTATAGCCGGAGAAATCATCCATTAAGGAGAATATTTCACTCCCGATGCAATCGTCGATGATATGGTCAATGAAGGGGGTTGGATAATTGTCTTTAGGACAAGATTTATTGATATCCCTATAATCGACACATACACGGATCATGCCTTGTGTTTTATTGACTGGAATTAGATTGGATATTCAATTGGTTAAAGCCACAGGATAGATAAAGCCGACCTTAATATTTTTTTCAACTTTGAGCTTGATAGCAGTGGATTTAAGAGGGTGGACTAGGCAAAGTCTCTTCTGGATAGGTTTGGCATCCCGGTAGGTCTTAATTTCATGCACAATGATATCGAGGTCAATAACCAACATATCTTCGCAACTCCAAGAGAAAACGTCACAAAATTGTTGAAAAAGGGATTTATAAGTGACGACTTCATCAACAGAACATGAAGCTCCGATATGAACATTTTCTATGACTCCAGGTTTAATAGATATGTCAAGAGGAATAGTGGGTGAGATATTGCTCAGGTTCTCTTCATATAGCACATCCTGGGATGACTTGGGAACAAAGGAAATGACAACAACTGTCGACGAAGTTGAAATCCGTTGGTAACTCTCTATGGTATGTTGTTCCAAGAAGATAATGGAGTGATGATTTCCATCGTCCCATGGGGTATCTTCGATGGACATGACTGACATGATCATCTCGTCGGTGGTAAAAATAACACGAAACAGATCATAAGATGAATCACAGAGAGAGGGAGTAGAAGGGGTTTCTGATTGAATGGCTTGATAAGCGGATTCAACCGAACTTAATAGCATTTGTTCTCCATAGTGAAGATAATCACCAGGATCAGGTACTATCCACGAGTCATGGGATGTGGGGGTTTCACAGAAAAAGGTGGAAATCATGTTGATTGAGGTGGAAAAAGGGGGTGGAATATCGGGAGGTGGGATTGGGAAGGTACCATTAAAGTGGAATCTTTGAGAAGACCCACACCGACATTCTCGTACCCAGGAGGTGTCTTCGATATAAAAGGTACATTGCTAGTACGTGAATCGGAATTGAAAAAGGCTAGTTGGTCGACAATAACAACCTTTCTTTGGTGTGGGAAACGTACAACACAAAAAAGGGTAGACACAACTACACGCATGGAATCAATCTAGCTACAACCAAGTAAGAGGTTATAATAAAGAGGCACGTCAAAGACCTCAACTTTGACATTGACCGATTTTCCTTCCAGCGTAATAAACAACGAGGGAAGAATACCGTAGGGTTTAAAACTAGAACCATTGAAATCCTTAAGTGTATTGTGTGATTCGGTGAGGAGAGGAGAGCCAATGGCTTTCCAACAAGAAACTAACATAACGCATGTCGAGGCATCCTCGTCAATAACGGTTCTATAGATATTCTTGTTTAAGACAAAAAATTGTATCTAAAATGCTAACTGGGGAGGTAGCCTTGGAATGTGATCTTCCAGGTCAAATATTATCAAATTCGTATTTGAAGGATCAATTCCACCAATGGCCTTTAACAGTGCCTTCTATTGAGCGGGACAACTTTGAAGGACTTCGAGAGATGACATCACGGAGGGTGCTTACAGAAGGTCTTCTACAATGCTTTAGTTTTGAGTAGCACGCGCATGAGGATTAAAGGAAGACTTTCGAACAATGCCCTTAGGTGGAAGGTGGAGAACTGTATTGGGACCCAGTCATTCAAGATGAAGAGGACCGTTAGGAAGTGAAGTTGATGGAGGTGGTTGAACCAATGAAGGTGGTAAATCATCAACTTTCTCCTTGGAAGAAGAATAATCTTTAGCTTGAGTGGTGATTGCAACGTCGTTCTTCCTAGAATCACCAGTAGACATAAGGACATACAAAGTAGTGGAAGGAGAGGGATGGTCATGAATGACCAATTGGGCCTGCTATTGAGAAGGGAAAGGTTGTGACAAAATGACAGGTGTAGGAGGCTTCTTGGTCCCTTGAAGGAACTTAGTGACCTCAACACGTCTTGGACAATCATTCATGTAGTGATCTTCACCACAGATAAGGCAAGGATATCGAGGTTTACATTTATCCTTATCATCAACAGGTGGTGTTTTGTATTTTTCAGATTGTGGATTATTATTCTATCCTCCTTATTCTTACCCTTTACTTTTTTAGATTTATTTTTGTCGGCAGGGGTGGATTAAACGAAGTTAACCTCAAAAGTTTTGTCGGTGGAAGGGGTAGGAGTCAGAGCACCTTGAACATTAGAAGCAATATATTTTGGATTGGTGTGAGTGGATGACATAAATTTAGCATCAACATGGAAGGTACCAATCACACCATCAACAACATGAGAAGTTGTTGGGGTTATTAAGGTAGTGGTGGTAGAAGGGTGAGGAGCATCAGGAAGCAAGTCGTAAAGAGTGTATGTTTGCTAATAAACGAGATCTAAGTACTAAGCGCGACTAATCACCTATTCCTCAGTGACAACTCCACCCATGGATATATCACGAGATATTTTATTGACGAACGATTTGGTGAACCATTCATCCAATAATTGATCAGGAAGGTTGAGTTTGATCAAGCATCTTCTACGTCTCCACTCATGGATGTGATTGAAAATGTGAGTGGCAGAGGACTGTTTAAAGGAACTCAAAATCTCGGTTCCTGTCTCGTAGCAGATGGGCAATTGGTAATGTGTGAGAAAATCCATCGCAAGGGTGTTGAAGTCATTAAAGGAACCTCGCAGTAATTCTATATACCACTTTGCGGCCAAACCCGTGAGCGTTCGTTGAAAGAGAAGTAAAAGAATGGAGTCATCCATCAAAGAGTTGGACAAACACCAAAGGTGGAAAATCATAACATGATTGTTTGGGTCTTCTCCTGGTTTACCATCAAATTTGGGAATGTTGGACGGTAACTTGGCTAGGATAACAGGCCAATGGGGAGAATGTATGATCATATCATTCAAGATTCTAGACAAGTCAGGTAAATCCAAAGTGGCTAGAAAAGGAAGCTGTCTATTCACGTGAGGATACTGGTGACTTTGGGGAGGAGGTCTCATTGGTATACCAGTAGGACTGTAAGTAGTCTTCATGTATGTCGAAGGTCCTGACATATTTAGGCATGGGTGTGGAGGCACGTAGCCCATAGGGTTGGGTTGGCTGGAAATGTTCCCTTGAAAAGGGATACTAGACTGAACATGTAGACCCCAAGTAGGATTCAAAGAACCTGGATACGGATGGCTCGAGTGAGGGGGGACAAAAGGTTTAACTTGAGGTTGTTTCCCCCTAGATGATTGTGGATTCCCTTGGGCAAGAAGGTTCCAAAATTGGGCTAGGGATATGGATGTGTTTTGTCCATATAGTGGATTGTAGAGTCCACCCTGAGGTTGTCCTCCAAGTGGAGGTTTCCCCTCAACATGTGGTGGTGCTCCAATATGAGTTTGACCTCCAAGTGGAGGTTTCCCCCCAGCATGAGATTTCCCTCCAACAGAATCTGATAACCAGAAGTGAATGGATGTTGGTTGATTCCAATTGGATTGGATCCACTAGGGCCAGATCCCCTAAGAAAAGGTGGATAAGACCCTCCAGAAAGGACCTGGGAATGTGAAGGAACAAAACTGAGAATGACATTGTACCCAGGTGGAACAAAAATTCTAGAAAATTCGGATGGAACCTGGGTAGGGATGACGATGGAAGAATTCAATGTGTGATACCTAGGAGGAAGTGATGGGATAGGTCTAAACAAAAGTGGTGTGCCAATGGGAGCTTGGTTAACCACCAGATTCCTAGTAGGAATGGTTGTAGTGCGTGGGACCATAGTAGAATGGTCCATATGGAGGGAGAAAGTCGAGCTAGGACCAACTGATGTGTCTAGACCGACGGTGCTATTGCTAGTGATACCAGAAAAATGGTATAAAGGTATCGTGTAGGTAACAAACGTTTTAGGAAATTTTGATACCACAGGGAAATCAGGACTTGCCCCTAAGTTTCCGTAAAGGTCTCGCACGGTGCGAGGTTGGCTTCCAAATATGTCAATAGTCCAAAGGGGATCCCCAACTCTAGGGCTTGAATAGGGTCAGGTTAGTATTCCATAAGTTTCAACAACAAGTTCTCCTGATGAATTCATTTGGAGAATACGTCTCTCGTATCCAGAATATGGTAATGGAGTGGGAGGAAGTCGGAAAGCCTCTAGAGAATTGGAAATAATAAGGAAATATTCTAAAGTGATGGAACTTTTTGCTTGTGAAGTTACGTTATCCTGGACCACTCTCTACTCAAGAGAACCCTCCGGTGAATGAGGAGGTAGAGGGACAGAATCATCCATACCTTATGGAGGAATTCCCAGTATCCTATGCAAATGACGTGGAGGGTCGATGTTGGCTGAGACAAATATTTTACGCAAAAAATCTATGGTCAACTACGAAAACAAACATCACTCGCTAATAAAATCTAGAAATCAAACCAAGAAAACAAGCCTTCTTATTTTGAAGTCACTAGTTGGTGATGAAATCCAACGTCGCGAAGTCAGGACAAGAAGGGGCTAATATAGAGCGGGTGGAAACATTACATTGACGACCTACTTAACAGACTTACACCCTGGTGCAAGGTCCCACACATAATCATGGGTATACCCTCCAAGGAGCCCAAGTGAGTCTGGACAATGTCGAATCTAGGTACCATGAAGATGTTCCCCTCGACAGTCACCTCGTGTAAGAATTTCCCCTCCACAATCACCTTGTGTAAGACTTTCCCCTCCACAGTCACCTCGAGTAAGGTACCGTGCATCGATTTGCGGTTTCCGCAGGCTAGATATGGATAGGGTGCAGAAATTCCATGCTGGGCTATACAGTTAGAGTGCGGCGATCTAAGGTTTCTGTGGGTTGTATATGGTATATAGTGCGAAAATGCCTTTAAACAACGAAAAATTGGAAAAACGGTAAAGATTCTAAATGAACTTACAAATCCATAGAGTCTAGATGGATCCCCCATAGACTCAGAGACCGAATTAAAATGAAAAGAGGTAGGTTAGAGGCAAATGGATAGCTAAAAACCACAAACAGGTCGTATACCCAATAGAGTCGCCAATTTTGTTGTTGGATAAATTGGTGAATGTAGACATAACCTAATCTCCCTAGATCCACCTATATCTAGAACAAAACGAGACAGGACATGACGCTTTCCCTAAGCTCAATCATTGGATTTACTATCAAAATAAGAGATGAAATACATACCTTTTAATATAGCTTCCTTATGTCTTTTTTGTCCCTAGCCCACTTCGGTGCTCTTCTGCTATTGATCCCGCAATGAAACACAAACCAACCAAAGTGAAAGAAACAATAATATATTCAATGAAGAATTATACATGCGATCAAGGAGTCATGTAATAAAATGAGAATGATTTTATGTGAAAGAAACATGCCACTATATTATATTAAGTAAAAGTGGAAGATACAACCAAACAACCTTGATGTTGTCAAGTTCCCTTTTAGTAGCTCTTTTCTCCAACACACACACTTGCTCCAAACTTTCATGAATAGGATACATAATAACTTGATGGACAAATGAAGACCTCAAGCATCAATTGAGATAGAATCCCTCACACAATTATTCAGCCTACTCCTTCATAAATTCCTTTCTTGATTTCTTGATTACTTGCTTAACCTTTTCCATGAGAAATCCATCATTATATAAGAAAAAGGGAGATGGTTAAAGAGATTAGGATGATCCCACCAAATCAAAGAAGCGAGTAGGATCCCAACCATATGGATTCCACCTCATATTATAGAATATTCCTTCTAGAAATTTTGTGAATTTCACCCCTTTTCTTAGTCTTCAAACGCCGCCTCACCCTGGCTGTAATGCAGCCTGCGAAAATTTTGCAAGATAGCTTCAGGACAGCCTGCAGAAATCAGGCATTTACGCACTGTACCTATGGCTGGCCTGTGATGACCTTCTAAAAATGAGTTTTCTAGAAGAGGAAACATGTCACTTTTCTCATAAATAAAGTTCTTTTGGAATCATGGACTCATGATCATAAGGGTGACTAAAATAATGTGTAACACCTACCCCTTATTTATACATTATTCTTAGTGCATCATATACACATGTACATACAAAATTTCAAAAATTTTAAAAAATATGTGGGTACTCTACCTGCATAGCATCCTCGCACTCCCAAGTTGCATTCTTAGGACTGTACTAGTTCCATTAGACCTTTACCAACTCCATGGCTCAATTCCAGAGTTGTTTGATTTTCAGATCTAATATACAAACTTGTCACACTCGAAAATCACCTTTTGTCTCCACCTGAATCACATTCCAATCAATAATATGATTAGCATCAGGTACACACTTTTTAAGAAATGATACATTGAAAAAATTATGAATACACAAGGTATGTGACATGACCAATCCTCTCTAAGATTTCAAATGGACCACAATAGAATGCTACCAACTTAGAACACTTTCCCAACTTCAGGGAATTGTGTCTAGATTTCACTTTTAAGAACACACAGTCACCCACTTTAAAATATCTGTGGGTTATGCTTTTATCTATGAAGATTTTCTTCCTATACTAGGTATTCTTTAAATTATACCTTATCTTTACCATCTTCTCCTCCATTTCCCGGAGAAGATCTGACCCAACCATTGCACAGTCTATTGGGTTGTCCCAACTCACTAGCATGTTGCAATTTCTACCATAAAGTGCCTCAAATGGGATCATCTTTAAAGATGTTTGATACCCATTATTTTAATCAAACTCTACCAAATTAAAGTAGTCTTCCCATTTTTATGTTTTATCCATGACATACATCTTGATCATGTCTTCAACCACCTAATTTACCTTCTCTATTTGTCCATCTATCTTAGGGTGATATGATGTGCTAAAGTTAAGAATTTTCCCAAAGCCTTTGAAAAACCCTTTCCAAAAGTTCGAGGTGAACTTGGAATATATTTTAGACATAATTATATTAGGTACACCATGCAGCTTAGCAACTTCTCGCATGTATCTTTAAGCAATGTGGGCTGCCTTGTGCATTGACTTTACTGTAATAAAATGGGCAGCTTTAGTAAGATTGTCCACCACTACCATAATAGAATCATGTTTCTTACTAGTCCTAGGCAGCTCAATAATGAAATCCATGGTTACAACTTCCCACTTACACTAAGGAATAATAAAATTTTGTAGCAAACCAACTGGATGTCTATTCTCAGCCTTGAACTTCTGAGATTCGAGACATCCAACAATAAAATCAACAACTTCCTTTTTCATGCTAGGACAAAAGTGTTTCTTTTTTACTGTGACAATTGTCTTCTGGTATCCTGGATGTCTAGGATAAGGAACCTTATGTATCTCTGACAATAACATACTTTTCAACTCCTAATCATATGGCACATAGAATTTGTGTGTATACATGAGGATTCCATCCTTTTTTTAGCTCATAACCTTCAAATTTTTGTTGCGACATACCTTGTTGTAAATTTGCCTTTATGTCCACATAGCACTGATATGATTTAGAAAATTCTAAAATTTTGTCGCTCAAATCTGATTTGTACATGCTAATGGTTGTAGAATGCATCTCATGCACTCTCTTGCTGAGTGCGTCAACCACCTTGTTCTCTTTTCCTCTGATATGATTTATGTCAAAGTCATACTCATTGAGGAATTCTAACCACCTGTTTTTTCTGGCATTTAAACTTGGTTTTCCAAAAAGATACTTCAGACCACTATGATCTATTCTTAGCTCAAATATTTTACCCATGAGGTAGTGCCACCACATCTTCAAGGCATGCACTATGGATACCAATTCTAAATCATGAGTGGCATAGAGCCTTTCATGTTTTTTTAACTTTCTTGATTCATAACTGATCTAAAAATGAAGAAGACTTGTATTGTTGAAAATATTTGCAAGTTTTAATTCAAGTGTTCTTATGCAAATGGATCAATTTTGCAAAACACAAATTTTATAGAAATAACATATTCAAGATGCATATAAACAACAACAAATAACAGAGAACAAAAAACACATAACACAACAAATGATAAAGGAGTTCACCCCTCTCTTGGGCTACATCTCC
>SNQJ01S0043599.1:74370-90059 GCA_010110895.2 Picea sitchensis
ATTTATATGGATGAGGGCTGGGGCTTAGCCCTAGCCATGTCTGCGCCCATTCCAAAATACATTGCAATTCAAATATATTGTTTCACATATTTATAATAAGAAACACTTATGGGTGCGCCAGTTGGGCGGCCCTTCCCAAAGCGTTACCCCTGCCCAGAGGTCGCGGGGTCGAATTCGACCAACAACATATGTTTTAAACCAACGCCAGGGTGACACGTGGAAACCACTGAGTGGGCCACGTGTCATCATTTCATTCACCATCAATGACACGTGTCATATGTCAACTCATCCACAATCCTACCAACCAACCCCTGCCACGTGTCATACGGCTCTGCCACATGTTGTACGGTCTTCCACGTCAACATTCGTACGGACTGTATGGACTGCACAGTCAACATATTTTTTTTGCCTATTTGTCAATTTGAACAGAACGCGATATCTCTCTCATCCAATGTCTGTTTGAACCCAAATGAGTTGCATTGGGTTCATGACGACGAGACCTACGCTCCCGTTTGATTTGAAGTGATTCCAAACATTTTGAAATTTGAGCAAAATTTGATCCTCTAGATCAATAACATATCACATGCCCATTCTAACTAAGGACTCCACTGATCCCTTCCTTTCATGCATCTGTGCACACAACGAAGTCTACCTCTAGATCAAAAATTCTCAAAATAGGTTCACTTGTCAACAAACTCTTCAAGTGGTGAAAACTCCTTGCATGATATGAATTCCATTCAAACCGCACACCTTTCTTTTGCAATGATGTAATTGGATGTGCAATTTTTAAGAATCCTTCAATAAACCTTTTGTAATAACTTGCAGGTCCTATAAAGGACCTCACCTATGCTACATTTCTTGGTGTTGGCCATTCCTCAATGGATTTTATCTTTTCCAGATCAACAACTATTCCTTCCTTGGAAATAATATGACTCAAATAATGAATATGTTGCTGGTAAAATGAGCACTTGCTCAACTTTGCATAAAGCTGATGCTCCCTCAAAACTTGTAGCACCATCCCCAAGTGCTTCTTGTAGTCTTCCTCAGACTTTGAGTAAATAATTATGTAATCCAAAAATGCAATGACAAATTTATCTAACTCCTGAAAACTCCATTCATCAAACAAATGAAGACAGTTGGTCCATTTGACAACTCAAAAGGTACCACTTTGAACTTTTAATGTCTGTACCTCGTTATGAAGGAAGTATTGTTGATGTCTTCTTATTTAATTCTCACTTGGTGATATCGATTTTAGATCAATATTTGAAAATATCTGTGTGCCCCTAAGTTGATCAAAGAGGTCATCTATCCTTGGCAAAGGATACTTGTTCTTTATTGTTACTTTCTTCAACTTCTTGAAGTCGATAAAAAGTCTCAACATACAATCCTTCTTTTTCACGAACAATACTGAGTAACCCCAAGGTGACACACTTGGGCATATATACCCCTTCTTCATAAGCTCTTTGATTTTCATATGCAATTCCTTCATATCTGGTGTACTCATCCTATAAGGAGTCTTGGATAAGGGTGCTACTCCTGTGATTCACAATTCTATATGCAAAATTGAAAATGCAACAACATAATAGAATGACACAAAATAATAAAATGATGCACAATACAAAATACATAGAGAATGAAAGAGAAAAAACACTAGAAGTGAGAAGTAAATCACCATTCATTGCATTTCAGACACAAGACACCCTTTTTATCAGACTTGGTGATTTTTTGTTTACAACAACAACAATAGACTTGTTGTTTTTATTTATGACTGAAAAATATTGTTTATTATTTTTCATGCTAATTATTTATTAGGAAACACCCTGCTCAATTGGACCAACGAGGGAAGATTAAAATAGTAATTACTAACAATATGCTAATTCTCTCCTATTGGTTGGTGAAGGAAGGTGGACGTATTTAGATTCGGAAGTGTCCCCGCTTCCTCTAGAAAATGAGGAAAATTTCACTGCATTCTCTTCAATTCTTTCTCGAACTGTGTCAGGATCATATTTGAGTGGGCGTAGCTGATGATGTTTTCCTATGAATTAGTTCTTGTCCCACAAGAGCCACACACAAGCTTCTGGGTGAAAGAACAATGTCATGTGAATTTTATGAGGCCTCTATTTTGCACGCTCTTGTGTAGTTGATAATGCAACAACTACCTAAATATGTCATTGAGCGAAAGTGTGGGTAGAACATTGAATTGAGTGTTGTTGATGTGCATACCCTATAAGAGTGAGAGTAAGGGGAATCTTGACCATATAATCATCCACTCGGTACTGATAAGACAGAGCTTCATCATCTGCCTCAACACTTCCTTTAAATACAAGCTCCATGGAAGAACAACAGGTGTGTTCAATACCCCCTATCTGATTAACTACTCCAACTAGGAAGGGATGCCTCTACATATGATTTTACTCCACTATACTACCTTTGTAAGAATTATGTTTTCCTGAATCTTTCTCAATAATTTGTTTGTAAAAAGAGGAACTACCAGGGAAAGTGTTATAATATGTTGGCACTTGTGTTGTAGTACATAACCTGCTGGTGGAGACTACTGGAACAAATAAATTGCTTTTCCATAAAAAATGTTGGAGATGCACAAGGAAAATATGAAAGTGGAATGGGGCCTGAATTCATAAGTTGGTTAGGTTGGCATGCTATCACATCATCCTCTTAGGGAGAGAGACAATATAAAGGGGCATTGGGAAAAGAGGCTTCTGGAAGGAGATGAGTGGTGTGATCAATAGATCAAGACATGGGACGCCTTGTGGGTTGGGGGAAGGCATTGACAACTTATGGGAGTGAGGGAGACATGTCTTGAGGTGCTGGGTTGGTCAAATGGTATGTCTTAATGGGGAAAACTAAAAACAAGGAAACATATATATTCATAGTTACCTGCTTAATGGCCACTTGTTCTGTTAGAGGTTGTGTGGAGTGAGGAGTAGAGGAGGTAAGTACATAGGTGCACCCCTCATGTTGCAGGTGGTATTTATGGAGTTTATCATGATAAACAATGTTCTTGTCATGTTGGTAGGGGCTTCCAAGCAACATGTCAAAAAAATATAAAGGAGAAATATCACACTCCATGGTATCGTGGAAAGGGCCAATATCAAAGGTCAACATGTAGCACCGAGAGATAGTGATTTGTGGGCTTTCCTTTTGTACCGATATGAGATAATATGGTTTAGGGTTTGGAGTAGTTTGGAGTTGTAGGTGTTGGACCAAGTGTTGGGAGATAAGGTTGTTTTTGGATTTTGTTATCCAAGATGAGAGTAGCCAATTCGTGCTTAATTTGACAATTGTAGGTAAACAAGGGCACAAAAGATGTGTTATGTTCATTAGTAGTCATCAGAATTAGAGATGGTTCAAATTCTATAGGATTTTTTAGAGAAACAATTTCAGGAGGGTTAGGGGAACTAGACTAAGAAACCTCTGCAAAAAGAGTTTTGTTGGAGCGAAGGTTTTGAAGTGTTTGACAGTCGGTAGAAGAATGTGAGTTAGTCTTGTGGAAGGTACATGAGGGTGATGTTCGAGGTGGTGGTAGGGTTAACTTGAGAAGGGACAATAGTAAAAGGGTCATATCTAGTTTGGGGTGAGCGGATTCAAGGAGCCACTTTATGCTCGATGACCAAGGCCCACAGAAAGGCCTTGTCCAAGGAATAACTCTCAAAAAAATCAAATTCATGACAAATATGCATTAATAAACCAAAATTGAATTTTATAACTAATAGCTCTTCTAGGTCATTGATGTGCAACTGGATGGAAAATTTGCAAAATATGTCGATGTATCCATGGATGGACTAATTGGCAAGTTGTTTAAGACGCAACCATCCGGCAAGGAGGTTCTGGAAATATCTTAGTGGGTAGAAGTGCTCTCTGAGAGCTTGGAAGAATCCATCCCACATCATAATGTGTGGTGTCTGTGTCTCGACTAGGACTCCTCTTTCCATGGCCCAAGAATAATTCTCCAGTTGAGTGTCCCACCATGTATGTTTAATTCCCTTAAGTTGTATACCGACGATCTGAAGCTTCATGTCTTTTTTCATCTCAGGACATGTACATAAGTATGTGTAAAGACTTCAAATCAAAGAGTCAAAATTATCACCATTCATTTCGCCTACAAACTTTGGTAATTGGAAGCACGTATTGAGTTGCATGGGTGTTGGAGCTCTACGTTGTTGCAGACATAATAGCTCCTAGAGAGCCATCATTAAATCCTGAATTGGAGCTTTGGTAGTGGATGAAAAATCCTCTGTAGACAGATCTCTTTGCGGCGACATAATTTTCATTCACCTCAAATGTCGATCCGTCACAGGATGTTACGCTGAGAAAAACTGGACTCCTGAGTGCACTGAGAAGGAACTTGATACCTTGAAGAGGTAATGTAGAGAATGGTGAAAGATGAACGTTTCAGAAGACTTGAGGAGGGCGTACTAGAAGTCCTAAGGATGTCTGGCTCTCAAAACAAAATGGTTGGATGCCCTCTCTTTTAAATTCCATGGTTGAGCATAAGCTGGCTTGGATCCAAGCTCTGATACCAATTGATACACAATTCTATATGAAAAATTGAAAATGAAACAACATAATAGACTGACACACAATCATAAAATGTTACAGAATACAAAATACGTAGAGAATGAAAGAGAACAACCAATGGAAGTGAGAAGTAAATTTCCATTGATTGTATTTAACCAATACGACACCTTTTTTATTAGACTGGGTGATTTTTTGTTTACAACAACAACAAGAGACTTGTTGTTTTTATTTCTAATTGGAAAACATTGTTTCTCTTTTTATTAATTAATTTATTGAGTAAACTAACATGCTAATTATTTATTAGGAAACTCCCTTCTCAACTAGACTGGTGAGGGAATATTACAATAGTAGTTACTACCAATATGTTAACTCTCTCCTACTGGTTGATGAAGGAAGGTGGGCATCCTTCTTGGTGGCCCATCCTGACATCATATTTATAGAGAAATCAATATCTCTTTTAGGTGGCAACCCCTATATATCTTTAAAGACATTCTCAAACTCCTTCAGTACTACACAGTCTTCAATATTTGGAACATTATCCTTAGGTGCCTCTACCATGTGTGTTGGGAATATTTGACATCCTTTCCTGTAACTTTTCTTCAATTTAAATGTTGAAACCTATGTAATAGTTACATCTCTTGGAATTCCTTAAAATGTTCTTAAGCTCCCTTCCTCATCCAACCTCATACAAGAAAGTAAACACCTTATTGTAATAGTCCAGTACAACATGATGTTTCTCCAACCAATCCATACCAATGAAGTAATCATACAAGCCCAAAGGAATGATATTAAAATCATATTTTGTGCGTAGTCCATTCATTTCCATTGGGCATGCCTTAACCATCTCATTGATTTTTGTTTTTTCCCCAGTAGCTAACTGCACCAACCAATGTTTTCCAAGCTTGCTTCTCGACAATTGGAATCTTTACACCATCTTAGGATCTAGATAACTATGACTAGCTCCTGAATCAATTAAAATAACAATGGGTTGGTCATTAATCTTACCTTCCACTTCAATCATGTGCGAATGAAATTCAACTTTCTTATTATCCAGGGATGCATAAATTATAGGCACATTTCTACCCTTATCTTCAATCATCACAGCTTGATGTACATTGTATTCAGTCCTCACTTTATCACCTCTTTGAGGGAAATATATGCACATATGATCTCTACCAAAACTCCAACATTGAATAGGTTGTTGCCATGGATTTTTCCCCATAGTCTTCATCATTTTGGGTTCCTTGAGAGTTGGTTGTCCTTGCGTAGTATTTCTGAAAAATGGTTTCTCAGTCCCCTTCTTTCTTTATTCCACCTTTCTTTTCATCTTCTCTTCCCAAGATTTTTGGAAAGTTGGTCTTCCCTTTTGCTGATCATAAAGACATTTAGTGTGCCTTATAGTTTCCTACAATGTCTTGGGGTCATAATATTGTATCTTGTCCCTGATAAACGAGGGTATCCCACTCAGGTACCTATGAATTTTAACTTGCTCATCCTTTTTGAATGCAACATATCTCAGTAACTCTAAGAATGTTATTTTATACTCATCTATTGTCATACTCCCAAGCTTGAGTTCAAAGAAATCCTTCATTTTCTTGTCATAGTATCGGTTGGTTAAGTATTTCTTTTGAAAATACCTCTTGAACTCCATCCAAGTAAACTTCTTATCATCAATCTGTTGCACTCACACGAACTGACCCCACCACATTGATGCTTTTCCTTTTAGCTAATAGATGGAAATTCTCCCTTCTTCCTGTGCAAAATAATTATGCAGATGGAATTATTTTCTCATACCTAGCAACCAATTCTCTCCATATTCATTCTTGTGCTCACCATCAAAGGTAGGAGGCTTGATGTTATTCATTTTTCCCTGTAGATTGTCTATGCCGGTATTTATCCTATGCTTTCTAACAGGAGATGGACTTGAGCTACTGCATGCTTTTCTAAATGAATTCTTTGGTGAGTGGTGATGATGTCTATCAACACTTCTTTCTTCTCTTATCTTCTCATCATGAGAAATGTGACTTCTTGACCTACTTGAATTGGTCTCCTTGTCCATTTTCTTTTCTGTTTTTTCCAAGATTTGCATCAAATTGATGTTGAGGTCATCTTGTTGCTCCTTATCTTTCATAAGATTTTGATTATCAGATTTATAGCCTTAGACATATTTTTGCAGTCCTTTTATGGGTTCTACCAATTTTATGTGTTTTTCCTTGGATTATGTACCATCATCACCCAAACCGACATAAAGATATTCGAATTCATCACCATGGATAAAATCTCTATTTGCATCTTCCATGCTTTTTTACTTTCTGCGTTGATTTTGTCCTGCTCTAAGCACCGAGAATTCTACAAAATGTGCAGGAAATAAGATTTGTTAGGTGAATTCATGAGAAAACTTCATGAAAACTCTGCACCATTTTGTTAGAATCCTTTCTTCCTTCTTTATGAAGCCTGTGCATGCACTGGTATTCAACAAAGACTAATGCGTGATGTCAATATTTGACATATACACCATGTACCAATATCACACATGCACCACAAATGTTTCTCCATGTAGCCCCAAACTTTAGTGCGCACACCCATGCACCATTGTTTACTACGCAGTTTGAGTGTTGCATCCCGCAATGTGAAAAATTTAGTGCACACACTTACACATTCTTATCTGAGGTGCACCATGGTCGTGCTATAATTCCGAATTCGACCACTTATCAGTCTAAATTTTTCCTTAAATAGAAACTTGGCCCATGTGGCTCAGTGTTGAAACCATAGCTATGATACCAAACTGTAACATCCCCAACCACCTAGGATGGGCCACATCACTCAATATAAACTCTTTTCACTCTGAAACCAATCTGTAACATTCCCATTACCAAACTACTTCTGATATTTATTTGCAACATCATCTAAACTACTACTAAACAATGTTAATCCAAAATACACTCTATGGATTCTATCCTAAACATTAGTCTACGTAGTATCATTTGAAGTAATACGATCAACCCCAATTTGAGTCACACCACACAACTTATAACAATGAAAGTAATACAAAATAACTGCGCACAAGAATAGTGAACACATAACACTATTGTGCATGCAACAATTGTGGCATCACACACCAAATATTTTCTCCTTGTGCACGCAGACTGTTTCTATGTGTGCACAAGAAAATCCAGCCTCGGGTGCACAAAGAGTATCCTCTATGTGCATGGCCATTCAAACATTTCCCTTGAGACTCATGTCTACAATCATAAGGTTAACATAACAGGAAAACTAACAACAACTATCATACTCATGCATAACTACAATTAATGATTCTTCGTGCCACACTTATAGGTGAAATCAACAATATACAAAATAAAAACAATTACTTATGTGCAACAACATACAAGAATTAAACCCATATTAAACAAAAATAAATAAGCACACAGTAAATGAGACAAGAACATAAAGATACTTATGTTTTATGAAAAGCCTCCAACTACGTGTAGAACTCAGAAATTCCTCCTAGACATAGAATTTGTTGCTCATATACTTTCAACAACAGGTCACCCCTGAGATGGGGCTTAAATCTACTAGGGAAAAAGGGTTCTTAATGCCAGGATGGGGTCTAATAATCAACAAAAAAATTTAGTCCAAGGTGCACGCTGTTGCAACTAGTCTACAGTCTTGCATTCCTCACACTCCTATCACACCCAAGAAGTGTGCCCCTTCTCTTCTCTACTATCCCTCGATTTCCCCACTTCCCTTCCAAGATTCCTAGAAACAAGCCAGACACGAATTCTCTGAGCCCTGCAACTAATTCCCATATCACCAGTAAAAAATTCACAACAAAACTCCCACATGGAGAGAATTATCATGGGCTTGACAACTCGCCTCTGCAACAACAAATATCTGACTTAGAGAGACTTCTCACGGACCTGTAAAACCACCTGTCCAACAAAAAATCTTTGGTTATGTAACAAACCTCCCGTTCATCAAGACATCAACCTCCCAAACAAGTTTTTTTTTTTTTTTGTGTGTGTGCGTGTGTACAAGGGAAATAAGGACATCTACTCTGTGTCGCAACACGACAACGAATCAAGGTGCATGCAACAACATAATATATAAGATGCACATCTAACAATCTGCGAGCAATGAATGACAATCAATCGACAATAAAATAAGACTGACTACCCGCCCGTCCTACCCTGCAATGGTTAGGAGCTCCAAGACACATAAGAAACACTCAAGCCTAGGTTCCCATCAATTTTAACCATTTAAGGTCCCAGGGCTGGCGACTGTTCTGAGGAACATGGAGGTGTCTACATCTCTCCCGACACAAGTAGACCAAGCAATAAATTGTTTACAACCAAGTACAATAAAATTTAATGAACGACCACATCCTCTACAGAAGGCGCAAGTCAGAAGGACACCGACAATAACCAACCATTAGTTAAGACTCAACATTACCTACGACTCATTTGGCAAAAAGTACAGATCAATAACTTCGTTTAATTTCTGTTAGTCGACGAGTTACCAACCCAACCTTAAAAATAGGTACATACAAATAATTGCTAATTCCCCATTTACTAAATCATAATAATTTATTGGACTTAGTCTCAAGGACCTTACCTTTTATGTGTTGTCAACATTAAATAAATTAAAATGTCCTTACAATAAATTAACCATATCATTATTTTTATACTACAATAACAAAATAAAATAACAATGATCTTACATTTCATATGTTATCAAATGCTAACATAGCATTTTTCCAAATTGCAAGGACATTACATTTACATGTTTCAAATGATAAATTAGACTGACCTTACATTACAATAACATTGCAAATAGAATAACAATGACATTACTTTTTATATGTTATCTAACACTAACATTACACTCTATATTATATTGGAAAACATTACTCTTACATATTTCAGAAACAATAATTACAATGACGTTACCCTTCCAATAACAATATAATTTACAGTCATAATACATTTACTCCTTACTATACCAATTTATGTTATTCATAACAATACAATTTCAGTAACATTTTCACTAAAATAACAATATCCTTTCTTACCTTTTTGGGTTACGATAACATTGCATTAGACTAACAATAACATTACCCTTTTTATAACACTAACATTACATTCTATTTTATATTGCAAGAACAATCTATTACAATGGCCTCATATTTACATATTACCATAATAATATATTAGAGTAGCAATATCTTTACAAATCATAATAACACTTATGTTATCCATAACAGTCACAATTACGCTTTATTTATATTCCCATATCATTACAATGATAAATACAATAAAATAACAAAAACAGTACATTCTATAAATGATCAAGAACAATAAAAACTAGCGGCCCAACCACTATGCCAAGTAAAGCATAAAAATTAGCAAAGAGACAACTAGGAGTGCATGCCAGGTATCGATAATCAATTTGGAAACTATTGAAATGGCAACTGTCAGAACCAATAGTCAACTTCGAAATTTTTCTGACCGCGTCATAAAAATCCTTTCACAGCCATATGTCACGCTCTTGCAGAGGTAAATGTAATAAGAATCTTAAATCAGATTTTTGCAAGGTGAAGGGTTACGACTTGACATAGCTGGTAGGGGCAAGTTTAGGTGAATTTTAAAACAGTTGCACATGTAGAATCAACGATTTTATGGTTCGGTTCATGCCTTAAACAATCACACTACGTTTATTGTAAGGGATATGCTTTAGCCAACCAGATGTGTGCCTAAAAAAAAGATTCCATGTCATCCCTGATTACTATCAAGTCACTGGAGCTACAGCAGGCAGTTCACGAGTTTGAGGTATGCTGAAACGTAAATATCACAAGGGAAAAGTCCATTTATGTAGAGTCATACGGTAAGCTACTACACGCGTGTTGAAACTGGACAAGGCCAGACACCCAGGCAATTGTTTTTATGTTTGGTACAGATTTAGCCTATTCTATTTGCTTTTCTGCGAAGGTGAAATAAAACACACATGGAAGGTAGTTTACGAAATAATTTAAAAACAAAAGTAATAATATTGTCGCCAGTGTTCCCACGTGAAAATCTCGATAGCCACCGTCAATTTCCAAAACATAAATGAACGAAATCTCGAGCCCAACAAAAGCACCGATCATTGACAGACATTCTTTGCATTTATACATGGACAACCTACCGGAAGGAGGGGCACCTTCGTATGCATGATGTGTCAAATGGAAACAAAATTTTTCCTATACTCTATTTGTTTGAATTGATTATCCCTTCATCATTCTCGATGTGAATCTCAGTTTTCTATTGTAAAGGATTCGATCAATAAATCGCTGCAATAATTACACAACAGAAGGGTTTCTTTATTTTTTTTTAAAACTTTCAAGCAAAAGCCTTAGCTGTACAACGTCTCAGATGATAGTAGAGTGCTGCCGAAACTAAATAGGCGGGAGTGCGGTGCAGAAGCACACCAACAAGGAAATTACCACTTCTAGTCCTTGATAACTAAACAACTCCGTACCCAACACCCTGAAGGGATTCACCTTGCGGTCATCATAGGATGAGAAAATAAATGTGTCTATTCAAGCAGAACAAGACAACAATTTATTCTTGCGTAGCTAAGGTAACCTCCGTGCCAGGCGCACCAGAATGGAAAATTCATTGCCAAAAAAAAAACCAATGTGCCTAGTGATTCATTTTCGGTAAGAAAAAACAACAACCAGGTGAGTGTTAGCGCTACAGCCTTCGCTGGGTGAGGATCTCTATGAAAATAAAAAAAAATAAGCGGGAAATAGGCTCAATTCTATGGCTGGAGTGTTAAAGAATATCAGTCCAAGGAACGTGGAGGCAAGGAATAGAATCACAGGGTTAATTCGCCCTAGAATTTGCATTTTAAATGCAAAGAACAAGTAATTCTCTAACCAATCAGAATTCAAGCGCAAAGATAAACCCTCCGATAATGTGAAAGCAGAGTTAAATTATTATCTGTGCATAGAAGGCCTAGCAATTTATCCATGCATGCATAAAAACGCAGTAAAAAATGCCAACGCATGAATGTCCAACAAGACAAAAAGGCGAAGTAAAATGAGACTACACTAGGTAAAACATGCCGAACTCATTTACAATAAATATTCAGATCCAAGCCTAAATCCTACTGCATCCTAATCTAAAAATAAAAATCATGCCATTGCCTTATCTCTCGCCTCGAATGACATCCGTGTGCTCTGTGTCGCTCCTGCTCGCCGACCGTCGAGACTACACCGGTACCTCCCAGCAAACGCTAGGGGTACTCTACTTCCCCCTTATCCCCTCAAGCTGCAAAGGGGCCACACTCTATCCAGATGGTACGTCTAGCTCCCAGCTCACCTCACAAGGCCGAGCTACCACTCCTATCCGAGTTGGGAAATCCCAACTCCACACAAGTAAATCAGTCAAGTCACTAGTCCGACAGTGTAATGCTACGCTAACCGTCAATCCCCCTTCTTCCTTCTCCTCTCTCTCTTTTATAGAATTTTAGAACTTCCATTCTTTCCCTAATCTCATTAAATTTTAAGTTTTAATAAAAATCTTCCAGAAATTCTCCTTCGTACAAGTGTCATCCATCCCCCACTTTCCTCCAATAATTATTTTCTTTAAATTAATAATTGTCTCATTTCCCTCACCCATCTAGAGTTACTCCTAAATTTACTCCTAGGTGTTCCTAAATTCCCTTACAGGTTTTAAATACTTTCCCTAAAATGAAATTGCTAATTTAGTTCAATTTAGAAGGTTCTTAATTGCAGATTCTTCACTAAGTTGACCTCGCTTTTTACCATAAGTTCCCCTCTTTCCCTTATTATGTTTCCTCCATTCCTTAGTTTCCTAAATTTTATATTTCCTCTTTCCCCGTCTACTAATAATTTAATACCTTCTTAAATTATCAAAAGCTTAAAATAAATTAAATGCCTCCTTATATTTTATAATTAACCTCTTTTCATTTTTACTAAAATTTAATACCTCCTTAAATTATCAAAAGTTTAAAATAAATTAATTTCCTTTTTATATTTTATATTCACAGGTTTTCATTTAACTACTTACTCTCTTTATCGGTACTAAAAATTTATGAGACCAAAATTATTACTCGATTGGTTTTGGTGGCCCCTCCCAACACTTTATGATGGCTTTCTCAAGGGGTGGTGCGGGAATTTACCCTAGAGTTTTAGACTTAGAACATTGATTATGAGATGGGCGACATTTAATTAGGGAAGTTGTTGGGAATTCTTAAATGTTGTAGGGCCATCTAGGTTCCTCCCTCAATCATCATCAATGCGGCCGTGCCTTTAGGATGTAACTAGGTGCTCCAAAGATTGCCACTGTCATTTCGTTTCTTTGCCTGATGTGTTCTTCAGGATGCACTAAATGCTCTAAGGGTGCCACTCACCTCTTGTGTTTCATAGCGTGCCCTTCGGGATGCACCATGTGATCCAAGGATGCCACTCTTAGTACGGTGGTGAACATCAATAAGCCTGGAATCAACATCCCACCAGATGAACTTGTGGGAGTCTAAGGGCTTCGGGACTAAAGATATATTGCCACTTGCTTAGAATCATTGTGAAGTGACTATACGTAGTCTACCCTCTCACTTGGGTGTGGGTCCTCGAACTAGGTAATCCTTAAACTACAGTTCGATCCATGGCAGGTGCTAGTGGGCTGTGGCAGGTTGTCCACCTCTCCCTCAACCTCTCTGGTAGTTGTGTGTGTCCCCTTTACTCCATATATGAGTCTGGTTGGCAAGCTATCGTCAACCTGCATCATCAACAATCATGTCAGAACATGTCACATCATATCATCTAATCAAATGTACTAAAATCACGAGTAAAACAATCAAATCCCCTTTGCTCCATATGTGAGTCTGGTTGGCAAGCTATCGTCAACCTGCATCATCAACAATCATGTCAGAACATGTCCACATCATATCATCTAATCAAATGTACTAAAATCACAGTAAAACAATCAAATCCCAATAGCACACTCCCTGACTCAATCCAGAGTCCAAGGAGTTCCATCTATGCCACTGCATCCTCAAGGTCCAAAACCCTGCACACTCAGTAAAACCGAGTCAATAGCACATGTCTATGTCAATGCAGTAAACATCATGTCATCTACCATAACGCATCATAATCAAGGACAAAATGTTTTAATATCATAATAGTCTGGATCACTTGCGAGCAAGTGTCCTCAAAGAATAATTTTTCTCCGTGCACCAGAGCAGGTTGTTACATACACCCCCTCTTGGTCTAAAATTTGTCCCGAAGTTTCTCAGTAAAAATGCTGAAATAAGTGTATCACAGTATCATATGTATATCTATCAAACAAAAATGGAAACTGCTGGCACATATCATATGCATCCTCCTAGGTCGTCGAGAGCGGACTATAATTGTCCCACTGGACCTTGACCCGATCTACCATTCGATGTCGTAACTATCGAACATGATGATCTAGGATGTGGACTAGCTCAGCCGTGAGTGCTCCCTCGTCCGATACCTGCAAGGAACTCATGTCAATCACATGTGTAGGATCACTAATGTAATGTCTCAAAATAGATACATGAAAAACATCATGCATACGCCTCAAGGAATCAGGCAAGGCTAGTCGATAGGCCACGAGCCCCTTTCTCTCCACAATCTCGAAAGGTCCCACGAACTTAGGAGAGAATTTATCTCCCTTCCCAAACTTGATTGAACTCTTATGCGATTTAACCCGTAAGAAGACTCGATCGCCGACCTCATAGCTACAGTCGACTCGGTGCACATCGACATAACTCTTTTGTCGATCCTGCGCTTCTTTAATCCTTTGTCTTATGGTTTAAATTTTCTCTTCCATTTCTTGGATTGCTTCTGGTCCCACCAGGAACCTATCCTCAAGCCGATCCCAACTCAAGGGCGTCCAACATGGTCGCCCGTAAAGAAACTCGAAAGGTTCCATCTTAATGGTGCTCTGGTAACTGTTGTTGTAAGCAAACTCTACTAGTGGAAATAATTCTTACCAACACTTTTGTTGGTCCATCACGTACATGTGCAACATGTCTTCCAAGGTCTGGTTCATTCGTTCGGTTTGTCCGTCAGTCTCTAGGTGATACGCAGTACTAAAGTTAAGTTGGGTTCCCAAGGCCTCTTGGAAACTCGTCCAAAATCGTCCTGTAAACACCGATCCTTGATCGGATATAATCCTCTTAGGAACGCCATGCAACCTCACAATCTCACTGATGAAAACTCTAGCAATGTCAGGTGCCTGATACGTCGTACGCATAATAATAAAGTGAGCACTCTTCGTTATAGTGTCTACTACTACAAAAATCGAGTCATGTCTCCTTGCCGTCAGTGGCAATCCAACAATAAAATCCATCGAAATAACCTCCCATTTCTATTCCAGAACATCATGCGGAAGTAGTAATCCTGTTGGGTGTCTATGTTTAGCCTTTACCTACTGACATTCTAGACATCTGGCCACATAGATGACTATGTCTGCCTTCATTCCCTTCTAGAAGAATAAGGGTTTAAGGTATGCCCTCATCTTTGTGACTCCCAGGTGAGCCATGTAAACTGATCTACGAGCCTAGCTCAGGATCAACATCCTCAACTCGTCATTTTGCGATACGTAAATCCGACTTTTAAACCTCAATAAACCATCTCTATCAAAAGAAAATCCCTCATATCATGGTACCATCATTGTGTTTTGTCCGATAAAACCCTCGACCTCTTTGTACCAGTCATCGTCACGCTGTAAAGTGAGAATATTCTCACGTAGATTCGTCTGAAGAGGAAACACCAAAAATATGCGTGGTCTCCGACTCAAAGCATCTGCCACTCGGTTCACTGTTCCCTTTATGTAAGTAATATCAAAGTCGTACTCGCTAAGCAATTCCGACCAATGCCATTGTCATGCGTTCAGGTTGATTTGTGTAAAAAGGTGTTGTAGTCCACAATGGTCAATCTTTAATTCAAATTTTCGTCCAACAAGGTAGTGTCTCCAAACCTTCAAGGCATATACGATGGCTAATAACTCCAAATCATGCATCGTGTAGTTCTCCTCATGCCTTCTCAGTTTCCTCTAAATGTAAGCGATCGCTCGTCTATATTGCATCAAGACTCTGCCTAAGCCTTCCTTGGATGTAAACTC
>SNQJ01S0043599.1:104454-117707 GCA_010110895.2 Picea sitchensis
ACTGTGTATGTGTGATTGTTTATTTATTACTGCTCATTATTGGATAATAATTCTACATTGATATAACATTTGAAGAAAAATTATTATAATTACACTATTACTGATTGACCCCCCCTCTCAGTAATCCAACACACCAACCAAGGTGTCCCAAGTTTGCTTCTTGGAAAATGAAACATTTCCACCATCTTAGGATCTAAGTAACTATGACTATCTCCTGAATCAATTAAAATAGAAATGGGTTGGTCATTAATCTTACCTTCTACTTCAATCATATGATAGTCTAAAACTAATCTTGCTTGTTATCCAGGGCTATATATATCCTTGGCATGTTTCTTCCCATGTCCTCCACTATATCAACTTGTTATACATTGTGAAAACTCCTCACTTTTTCATCTCTATGAGGGAAATATCTATACATGTGATCTCCCTCACAACCCCAACACTTCATTAGTTTTTTCCTTGGTATTTGACCCATTGTTTATGTCATTCTAGGCTCCTTCAAAGATGGTTTTCCTTGATAATTATTTTTGAAGAATGATGGTTTGGTTCCCTTCTTCCTCTGTTCCATCTTTCATTTCTTCTTGTCTTCCCAAGCCGTTTGAAAAGTCGGTATTCCTCTAAGATGATCATAGAGACACTTGGATCTCCTTATTGTTTCATCCAATGTATTGGGATCATCATATTGTATCTTATCACTAAAAATGGATGGCATCCCACTCGTGTACCTTTGAATCTTGACTTGCTCATCCTTGATGAAAGCAACATATTTCAACATCTCTAGGAATCTCCTTCCATTCTCATCTATGGTCATACTCCCAAGACTGAGTTCAAAGAACTCCTTCATCTTCCTATCATAATAATGTTTGGTCAAGTATTTATTTTGAAAGAATCTTTTGAACTCCCTCCAAGTAATCTTCTTCTCATCGATGCGTTGCACTTGCACAAATTGGTCCCACCATATTGATTATTTTCCTTTGAGATGGTAAATTGTAATTATCCCTTATGCCTATGAAGAGTAATTATGTAATTGAAAGTACTTCCTCATTCCCAATAGACAGGTCTATACATATTGATCCTTCTTTTGCTCACCATCAAAGGTAGGAGGCTTGATCTTATTCATCTCTCCTTGTAGCTCACCTACCCCAAACCTTCTATTATGCTTTCTAAAAAGTGATGGACTTCAATTATTGTGGGATATCCTAAACAAATGCCTATGTGAGTGATGGTGATTCCTATAAACACTTCTTGTCTCTCTTCTTTTATCATGAGACTTGTGACTCCTTGACTTGCTTCACTCTGCCTCCTTATCCATTTTCTTCTCTATTCTATCCAAGCTCTATAACAACTTGATGTTAAAATCGTCTTGTTGCTATTTTGATTTCATAAGCATCTCATTATCATATTTATAACTTTGGACATTTTTTTTCAGGCTCTTTATGGTCTCCACCAAGTTCATGCTCTCCTCCTTTCCTTCTCTATGTCCATTGGATTATGTCCCTTCATTACCCATGTTGACATACAACCCTATGAACTCATCCTCATGGTTGTAAGTCTGATGTCCATATTCCATGCTTTTTATTATTTCTGATGATCCTGTTCTAATCTATTTGTTGTTAACTCTGCAAAATGTGAAGGAGATATAATTTGTTAGACTAAATAACTTAACAAATCTATAAATACTATTCACCATTCTACATTTTTTATTACACCAGAATTGTTCTTTCTTATTTCTTGTAAATTGCACTACTCAATTCATATTTCTAGGTGCATTCTTGAAATCCTCTAACCAATACCTTTCCAATGACTACTTTCTTGCTCAATTATGAGTTATGAGCATAAAGTTATGGCCATTTGACCTTTACCCATTTACTTCTTCTACAGACCCTTAAACAAGGTGCAATTTCAGCCCCGTTCGTGCATACCTACACTACCTCCTTATGGGTTTTGATAGGAGATCCATTGGGTTTCCTCATGACCCATTTTTAAACAACTTGGCCAAGTTTCACCTTCATCTAATCTTCAAGGTGCTATATATATCATGTTGAAGTTTAAGGTCAATTTTTGTTTTTAGCCTTGAATACTACAAGTGCCTTCTATGTCCTCCTATGCACTTTCATGTACCTAGAAACTTAATTCAACTCCATGAATGTATTTTATGGATAAATATATTTATATAGTCTTCTCTTGTTCCCAAATGAAACCCGAGAGAAGGAAGTTATGGCCTTTGGAGTGAACTGGTACCCAACATTTTCCTTGCACAGTTTGGTCTGTAACTTCCTCATACTAGCTCCATTTGATTAACCATTTACACCATTAGAAATGTTTCCTCGATCACTTTCCTTTAATATGCAAAGAATCTATTTGGTTCCTACACCACTTATAATATAAAAAATTATAAGCTCTCAAAACACTGTTTAGACCCTAAAAAATGACCTTCAAGAACATGACTTGAAAAATGTTGTAACTTTTTAAGAAAATTAGCTGGTTTTTACTCGTATGGACACTGGTATAACATTATGGGTCCACTTGGAACCCCATAATGATGCCATGTCAACCTCCTAGAATTCTTGGCCCTACCTCATCATCCTTTTCTCTCTTTCTCCTTTTACAAATGCCTTAAACTTCAATAAAATAATAATAGTTTATGGACCCACCTGCCCAGTTGGCACATTTCTGACCTGGATGGGACATAGGTCCTACTTCGGCTATCGATATTCCACATGGAACCTTTTTTATTGGTCGCGAAAATGGGTGGGTCCCATCTCACACCTTTTCCATTGGTGTGCATGAACTTGCACGTTACTCCAGATCCTATAACTGATATAGGGCAAGATCAATGACCAAAATGTCATGTCATATCCCAAAAGTGCCTGAGGATTAATAACGATGTTGTTCCTGAGATTTACTCTAGGCTCACAGAATAATGCCAAGCATCCAAAATTTAATAAAATTGTTTTTTATAATGATCTTCTACCTTCAGTTTTAAGATGAAACATCGAATGAATTTAATGATTAGAAAAAACAGAAGAAAATATCTCTTTCTTTGAGTCTTTTATAAATATTGAGTATATGAAAAGTAGAATTGATTAACAAAAACTATCAAAATAAAGTAAGCTATCCAATACTGATAAATCTTACCTTATCCGCAATAGAATAACCATAAAGGATGAGTCTTTAATTCACACAGATACACATCTTGTTTTACTCATAGTAATAACAAAGGAAAAGTTGTAGCTAACTTCCAATTATATGGACCACAATAGATGTATTACTAAATTGTAGTCTTTCAATCTTTAAGAGCCATAGAATGAAGAAAATGAGGTTATGAAAAGGAAATACACATAAAGCACATAACTCAAGGAAATGAAATGTAGAATCTCTGTCTTTTCTTTGAAATTGGTATTAAGAAGGTTCTCTTTTACATTCGGCCATAAGAAGCCTTGAATACATCCTTAATCTGCTTATTTATACAAAAATCATCTTAACCAAAAGTGGTTATACATTCCACATTCTTAGCTCTCAAAATAGAATACAATCTAAACTAACAAGATATTATGAAGATACTGAACATCTGATGAGATTTATTTTGCTTGTTGGAGATTCATTCATCCTCCATTTTCTCATGGATGCACTTGTATTTTTTTGATCCTTGAATTGTGTATGCAGATCCAATAATGCAATACCAAACTTGGAGGGTTCAAAATTTTCATTTAATTCAAACGAAAAAGCATTTTTATGCACCAATGGTAGATTTCTTTGAATTTGAACAACTGCCTGTTGAGTGATCTGATGTTGTAAACTTGGTTTCACCAGAGGATCATTTATCATTTGTAAATGAACATGATTTATCTGTAGTATAGCATTTCATACAATCTCTATGTTTTTCTTTAGATATTCTTTACTCTTTTCGATCTCGACTTACCCAAGTGTAGCATGAATACCACTAACATCAATTTCTTCCATTTCTAGATATATAACTGAAAGAGAATCAAGACAAGAATCTTTTGCCTCTTTAGCTAAATTTTTAATTTCTTCAATATTGTTCTACCAGGTCTTTAAATCCATTTCTCCTTTTATCTGCTCAAATTCTGAAAAAAGGGGCAAGTCCAGGTACATTGAGGCTTTTCCTCCACACTATAAATTCTTGAAATTTGGATTTGGCCATAGAAGATTCCTTCTATTTTACATCAATAATCTTCAAGGAATTATTGATTCCCTAATAATGTTTTTAGATGGCATCCAAAATTTCATATAAAATCTGATGGACAATCTACAACTTCTCATTCACCTCTGATGCTTGTTTCAATATCAATTATTGTGCTCTCGATTATGGTTATTCGATCTTGCAATTGATTTATTAATGTATCTTGCTGGGAGAGCATGTTATTATTCAAGTGATGATTTTGAAAACTTAATTTCAATTTATCCTCTAATTGCTTAATCTCTTTTTCAAAACCCTGTCTGACTTGGCTTAAATCAAAATTGATTCTATCTTTGGAAGTAACTTCCATCTGTTGCATATCATTATGCAATTGTTCAATCAAAATATTCTTTTGGTCAAGCTGTTTTCTCTAATTATCCACTGACCACAAGTTAGCAGTTGCAAATGCTCCCAGTGAATATGCTACTTCTTTTGCGAATTCAAGGTCACTCTGTCCATGTCCATCATATATCATTCTTTGTTTTTTGGTAATTCCTGCCTCTTTCTGTCGAGATTCTCTTCGTATGATAGACTTCCTTTTCTTGTTGAAAAATAAATCTAATGAAGGTATATCTTCAGTTTCAATAGGTGTCATGTCATCTATACTGATAATCTATGAACAAGGTAAATCAAAACTTGTTTCTAGGGGAGTCAATGATGGTATGGGAGAAATAAGTGCACCAAATTCTCTTTGATTTGTGACATATTTCACGGAAGTTTCAGTGTTTGACAATAACAAAGGAAAACTGTGCCCATGTTTCATAAACGATTCGAATAATGCTAATAATTCTTGATCACTTTTACCTAGTATGGATATTCCTATAATTATTGCATCTTTGGACAATGTTTCTGGTGTCTTTTCCACTTATTTAGTTTTGTCTTCAGGAAATTCATGTTGCTTGAGATTTGTTGATTATGCCACCTATGAAGTTGGATTAATTCTTTGTTTTTCTTGCAAGATTTTAGGTAAACTATTCCTTCCGTGCTTTTGAAAACTGAGAAAACTTGACTGTAGTTCTTGAAGAAGAATTTGAAATATGGATACAACCTCATCATATGATCTAACTCCTATGAAAACCTCATCATAGGGTGAATGTTCATGGATGTATCTCTTCATGTTAAATTGAGCTAAATGATTTTCTACCACCCTATGTGGGTCATGATTTTTGAATTCAATGTGAACCAATTTAATATCATCTAAGGCTAAAGCCTCTATCTTAGCATGTTCAAAGTCTAATAATGATAATATACCAACTTGTATGGGAAAGGCTGGACAAACTCTTTTATGTGCGGCCTTCAGTTCTTTGGTGATTCTGTTTGATAGGCTACTTCTCTGCCAATAAGTCTGTCTAGTAGAAATATGAGAAGAGAATGTGGAGATGTGAAGCGACCAAAAACTCTGATGTAAGAAAATATTTCCTCAATGTACCAATCTGCAATGGCACCTAAATTCCCAATCATTTGTTCTGAAATTCTAGGGGGAGGATGACCATAGATAATTTCATGAATAGGAATGACCACATTGTGACAAATCTCATAAAAAGAATCCTTTGTGTTTTGTTCTTGATGCAGGAGCATCATTGGCAAGCGCATAGAGGCATGACCACTCAACATGTGAGATTTCTTCCAGAACTTCAACGTTGACAGTTGCATTCAATTTTGAAATCCGCCTTAAATCAACACCGAAATTTACCTTTGGAGGCACACTTGAACCAGTGCCAAATTTTACCCTTTGAGGCACGTTTTGAAAATTGTAAACAAAGAAGGAATTTCCACTACGGATCTGGAATGCGACTGAACTAAGAATGCGTAGGATGAATTTTAGAGTAGACAAATAGCTAGGGAAACACTAGAAATATTTTTGAGTTAAGTAGAAGTTTGTACGCCCAGTTGGGAGAGCTGCAATACAGAAAGAAATTAGTTGTAAGAGAGAACTGTGATTTAGCAGTAGATCTCAGTTTTTGAGTTACTGAAACTTAACTGTAATTTGTAGCTGTTTTGGCACTTGTGAATATAACAGAAGGAAAATTGATCCAAATGCGTGTGTGTGAATGTTATTTGTGATTTCCTGTTATTTTTGTTTTCATGGACAAGTGAATGAATCTCCATAGAGGAGAATGAAACTGTGACTGTAAGTTTTTAGTTTCAATTGTTTCTCTTCATTTGAAGCTCTGCAAGGTGTGCATAGAGCCAGAGAGGAACACAAGGAAATCAGGAGGAATTTTTCTGTGAGAAATACCGTGGATTTGAGTTATCGAAATCCCTCAGGCGCAAGGAGTGCATGGGAAATCGAAGTCTAAACCAGACAAAGCTCAAGAGGAATAACACGTCAGAGAGTGTTATCGAGATCCAGGAACCCATTCCCCAGAAGAAGCCAAGGCTGAGGCTTCGAAGACTTAGAAAATATTCTAAGTCTAAAGTGAGTAAAAGCTCAGGAGGAAGAATGTCATCCAGCTTTGGATTACGGTGGAGAATCCCACAGACCGTCTGATTTGAAGTAGGTGCGCAGGATTTAACACTGCGTATATCTAGGAGGGGATATCTCGAAGATCTGAATGGACAATGAAGAACGTCGAGGAGGAATGCGAGAGCCTGAAATACATTGGATCAAGTGGAATTGCGAGGAGGTTAGTGATGGGGAAGATATTTGATCACATATTTGGAGGGCACTGTGAGCTATTGATCAAGCACCTCAAGCTTTCAGGATTTCGACAACTCGGAGTACAAGGGTCAACAACATGGGACTCTCAACCGGTGGAACCCCGAAAATATCAGAGCCGTCAGATCTTCGAAGGCCTAAAGCCATTGATTTGTAGTGAGGGGAGATTTCATGATTTCGGCGATTGGGTGGAGGAGTGAACATATTTCGTGTAGGATGAAGTTGCGAAACGCGAAACGCAAAAATAATCATATCCGCCAGTCCAAGAGATATTTGAGCCATAGATCTTGTTTCATCAGGATTTCAGCATACTTGACTTGGAGGGGTTAGGCATCTTGTATCGCAAGTTTCGATACTGCGAACCGCGACGCGATTTCATGGTAAATCTTGTGGTCACGGGTGTGTGGTCACGTAAGTTGGGAAAAGGGAGGATCGAACCTCTGTTAGCCCTTATCGGAGTTTCAGGAATCAGAGGGGTCTATGTCGAGGGACTATTGCATCCAAAATCCTGAAACACTGAAACGCGACGCACCTTTTGGGTTAAGGTCGTGGTCTCACCTGTGGTCTCATGGAGTTTGGGCTTATGCTTAGTGGTGATTCACACAACGAACATAGACAAGGGCCTGTGGACTTAGTGTCAAGGGTTTCAACTTGGAACCAAGAGAGAGCTATTTCGGCTCCTGAAACAAAGATCCAGACTGGGAGGTCACGCAGTCCTTAGAAGGGATAGGGGGTCTGCATCAAGTGGTATCGGAGCTTAAGTTCTTCATCTATAGACTTTAGGAAAAAGAGAAAGAGGAAGATTCAAATAAATCAGAGTTGTACTCTGTGTGTGACAAGAAGTCAACACAATGCCTCCAAGGAGATGAGAGGCACCTTTAGCCAACCATGCTATAGAGAGGGAGATGCGAGAAATTCACGCCAGATTGGAAACAATGGAAGAAAGGTAGAGAAGAACACCTGACACTGGAGACGTCAATGAAGTAGAAAATGAAGAAGTTGAAGTTCAAGAAGATGTAGGAGATGATATTGTAAATGAACGTTTTTTGAAAGCAGTTGCCAGACTGGGAGGCAGAGCTAAGATAGAGGTTCCCATGTATGAGGGAAACCTAGATGCTGAAGAACTGTTGGATTGGATAAGATCCATGGACAAACATTTTGACTATGAAGACGTCGATGAGGAGAAGAAGGTGAAGCAGACAGTCACCAGGCTAAAAGGGCATACAACACTGTGGTGGGATGAACGACAGGTTGAGAGGAGAAGAAAAGGAAAACAGAGGATAAAGAGTTGGGATAGAATGGTAGCCAAACTGAAGGCTAAATTAATAACCAAAGACTACCAGATCAATCTGTTCAAGAAGCTACAAAACCTGAGACATAAAGGAATGGAATTTAAGGAGTACATCAAGGATTTCTACTGGCTGAACATCAGAACTGGACAATGGGAGAGAGATCAAGAGAAAGTCACCAGATATATAAATGGTTTGAGATATGAGATCCAGGACGAGCTCAACATGATGTCATTTAGAACCGTGGAGGATGTTTATCAGTTTTTGCTGAAGGAAGAGGAGAAGATGACCAGAAAACAAAGTCAACAAGGAAGAGGTAAAAGCTCGGTCCCAAGCAAAAGCAAGGGATTTAACAATGATAGAGAACATCAGTCTAGGGATGAGGATGAGAAACCACACAATCACTTGGAATGAGGAGGACGTTTCAGGGAAAGACAAGGTGGTGGAAGAAACTCTTTTAGAGGAAGAGGCAGAGGAGGAGTAAGATGTTATGTTTGTGGAAAGACATGACACATGTCTTGGGAATGCCCCGAGAATAAGAAAGAAGGAGGAGGAGAAGATCACATTTCAGAAGCATAGTGAATATATGTTGAAGCAGAAGGAGTAGAGGATGGAGCATCACCGATGTTGAGAAAAGTTCTCTTAAAACCAGAGGCAGAAATTGAAAAGATAGTGTAGAGAAACAATCTCTTCAGGACAACTTGCAAGACTAAGGACACAGTATGCAAGGTGATTGTTGACAATGGGAGCACTGACAACCTAGTATCCACATAGATGGTAGAGAAATTGGAGCTGAAGACAACTGCACATCAAAAACCATACAAGGTCTCATGGTTGAAAAAGGGACACCAGGTAACGATTACTAAACAATGCCTAGCTAAAATTAAGATAGGAGGTTATAAAGATGAAATCCTGTGTGATTTAATCCCCATGGATGTATGCCATATTCTGTTGGGAAGACCATGGAAGTTTGATAGAAATGTCATTCATGATGGGAGGAAAAACACATATACATTAGAGAAGAATGGTAGGATGCATATGTTGCTGCTGATGGAGGAGAAGAGAGTAAAAGAGGAATCTAGCACAAGCATACTTCTCATGAGTGGGAAGGAACTCCTGAAAGAAGTCAAGGAAGAACGGAAGATGTAGTTAACTATGGTGAGGAAGCCCAGAGTCATCCTTACGAGTACATCAATGGATGATTTTCCTGAATAAGTTAAGGAACTATTGGATAATTTTGTTGATATAGTGGTAGATGAGCTACCAAACTCATTTCCACCCATCAAGAGTATCAGTCATCATATCAAATTGATACCAGGAGAAATCCTGTTGAATAAAGCAATGTATAGATTAACACCTCGAGAGAATGAGGAAGTGAAGAACCAAGTCCAAGAGTTGTTGGATAAGGGTTTGGTCAGAGAGAGCTTGAGTCCATGCGCAGTACGAACTATGTTAAGACCAAAGAAAGATGGAGGACGGAGAATGTGCATAGAATCGAGAGCCATCAACAAGATCACCATCAGGTACATATTTCCTTTACCAAGAATGGATGGTTTAATGGATTTCTTAAGTGGAGAAAATTTATTTTCTAATATAGATCTGAAAAGTAGATATCATCAGATCACGATGAGAGAAGGTGATGAATGGAAAATAGCCTTTAATATGAACGAAGGTCTATATGAGTGGCTGGTTATGCCATTTGGCTTAACAAATGCCCCGAGTACTTTTATGAGGTTGATGAATGAAATTCTGAAAGATTTCATTGGCAAGTTAGTGGTTGTATATCTGAACGATATACTGATATTTAGCAGGACTAAAGAGGAGCATTTGTGGCACCTAATGCTAGTAATGAGGAGGATACAACATGATAAGATGCTGATCAATTTGAAGAAGTCCTCTTTTATGAAGACATAACTCATTTATTTGGGTTTTGTGATCTCTTCGAATGAACTGAAGATGGATCCAGAGAAGGTGAAAGTGATCAGAGAATGGCCATCACCAAGAAGCATGTTCGAGGTAAGGAGCTTCCATGGATTAGACAACTTCTATAGGAAGTTCATTTGAGACTTCAGTGGAATTTGTGTGCCAATGATGGATACAGTGAAGAAGCGGAACAAGTCTTTTAAATGGATAGAGGAGGCTGAAAAGAGATTCAATATACTAAAGGAGAAGATAACAGAACGACCAATTCTAGTCTTGCCGAATTTTGGTAAGATGTGACACAAGTGGAGTTGCAATAAGAACAGTTCCAAGTCAGGACAATCGACCTGTTGCCTATTTTAGTGAGAAGTTGAATGAGACAAAGAGGAAATACTCCATGTATGACAAGGCTTTTTATTCCATAATTCAAGCCTTAAAGAAATGGAGGCATTATCTTGTCCCACAAGAGTTTGTCTTGTATAGCGATAACGAAGATTTACAATTCATAACCAGACAAAAAAAACTGAATGAGAGGCAAGCAAAATGGGTTGAATTTATGCAAAATTTTACTTTTGTCATAAAAAATATTGTTGGGAATGATAACAAGTTTGTTGATGCGTTAAGCAGGAGATGTTTGATCATGCAGGAATTCCAAGTGAAGACCTTTTGGTTTGAACACCTTAAGGACATGTATCGTGATGATGCAAATTTCAAGGAGGCATATGAAGCATGTGTTGATCATGTGTTGAGAGATAGAAGTCAGTGGACAGAGTACATGATTAAGGAAGGACTGTTGTTCAGAGAAAATCAGTTGTGCATACTAAAATGCTCAATAAGAGATAATATTATGAAGGAAAATCACAATGGAGGATTGGTTGGAAATTTCGGCCATGATAAAGCCTTTTCACAATTGAGAAGTTCATACTATTGGCCAAGTATGAGAACAAAGGTGATAAAGTTTGTGAACAAATGTAGGATCTGCCAACATGAGGGAAAAAGCATAACACTGGATTGTATCAGCCATTGCTAATACCAAAGAGGCCTTGGGATGAAATAAGCATGGATTTTGTATTGGGATTGCCAAGAACACAAAGGGGATTTGATTCCATATTTGTGGTAGTGGATAGATTTTCAAATATGGCACATTTCATCCCATGCCAGAAGACCAGTGATGCAACACATGTTGCAAATATATTTTTCAAGGAAGTTGTGAGACTTCACGGCCTACCCAAGAGCATTGTCTCAGATAGAGACACAAAATTTGTTGGTCATTTTTATAGGACATTGTGGAAGAAGATGGGGACATGTTTTTCCTTCATCTCAGCTTATAACCCTCAAAAATATGGGTAGACTGAAGTGGTAAATAGAAGTTTTGGGAATTTATTAAGAAGTCAAGTTACTGAACATCATAACCAGTGGGACCAAATTCTGCCACAAGTAGAATTTGCATACAATGATTCACGAAAAAGGAGCACTAGAAGGAGCCCATTCCAAATACTCTATGGAATGCAACCCAAGGGAGTGTCGAAGTTGAGAAACTTGGAACAGGGAGAGATCATAAGCACTAGAGCAAAAGATTTTGCTGCTGAAATGTAGAAACTCCATAGCCAAATTAGAGAACAATTACAAAGTTCTAACCAGAAATACAAGCACATAGCTAATCAACATCACATGGAACTTCAATTTGAAGTGGGAGATCAGGTTTTAGCACATCTCATGAAGGAAAGGTTCCCTAGGGGAACATATAAAAAAATGAAGATGAAGAAGATATGACCCTGTAAGATTTTGAGGAAGTTCGATGAAAATGCCTATGAGATAGAGCTACCAGATGGTGTGGGAATTTCGCCCATATTCAATGTTTCAGACCTGTATCCTTACAAGAAATATGACACAGAAGGGTCAGAAGATCAAGGAGAGATTCAGTGGGAGAAACAAATTCCTGTAGTAGAAAAGCCACAGATTGAGAGAATTATTAATCAGAGGATTGACAAAAAGACTAGGAGGATGACTTATTTTGAGTATCTGTTCAAATGGAAGGGACACCTAATAGAATATGCCAGTTGGGAAAATGAAGTTGCTATCCAAAAGCAGGGAAGTTCAGTAGAGGAGCTCATGGACAGGAGTCCATAATTTTTTTTCAAGGGAAGTATGATGTAGGAGCATCGTTGCCAAGTCCGCAGAGGCAGGACCACTCAACACGTGAGAGTTCTTCCAGAACTTCAACATTGGTAGTTACAGCCAATTCTGAAATTTTCCTTAACTCAGTGCCGAAATTTACATTTGGAGGCATGCTTGAACCAGTGCCGAATTTTACCCTTTGAGGCACGTTTTGAAAATCGTAAATAGAGCAGGAATTTCCACTATGGCTCTGGAATGCGACTAAACTAAGATAGTGTAGGATGAATTTTAGAGTAGGAAAGTGGCTAGGGGAAGCCCTAGAAATCTTTTTGAGTTAAGTAGAATTTTATATGCCTAGTTCGGAGAGCTGCAATACAGAAAGAAATTAGTTGTAAGAGAGAACTGCGAGTTAGTAGGAGATCTTAGTTTTTGAGTTACTAAAATTTGATTGTAATTTGTAGTCGTTTTGGCACTTGTGAATATAACAGAAGGAAAATCGATCCAAATGCGTGTGTGTGAATGTTATTTGCGATTTCCTGTTATTTTTGTTTTCATGAACAAGTGAATGAATCTCTGTAGAGGAGAACGAAACTGTGATTGTAAGTTTTCAGTTTCAATTGTTTCTCTTCATTTGAAGCTCTGCAAGGTGTGCATCGTGCCAGAGAGGAATGCAAGGAAATCGGGAGGAATTTCTCTGTGAGAAATACCATGGATTTGAGTTATCGAAATCCCTTAGGCACAAGGAGTGCACAGGAAATTGAAGTCTGAACCAGACAAAGCGCAGGAGGAATAACACGTCGGAGAGTGTTATAGAGATCTAGGAACCCATTCCCTGGAAGAATTGAAGGTTGAGCCTTCAAAGACTTAGAAAATATTCTAAGTATGAAGCGAGTAAAAGCTTAGGAGGAAGAACATCATCGAGTTTTGGATTACGGTGGAGAATCCCACAGACCGTCCGATCTAAAGTAGGTGTGCAGGCTTTAACACTGTGTAGATCCAGGAGGGGAGATCTTGAATATCTGAATAGATAGTGGAGAACTTTGAGGAGTAATGCGAGACCCCACAA
>SNQJ01S0043599.1:124824-146069 GCA_010110895.2 Picea sitchensis
TTCTTTGTGGCGTAGTCCTTCTGAATTTTTGCCTTGACTGATCATGATCATGATTGAAGCTTCTTTGTGGCTTGAACATGGATGGTCTTCTTGAATATGTATTTTCAATAGTCTTCTTAGATTTTGGTTGACCATGATTCCTTCGTTTGAGTACTTTTGCATAACTCTTTCTATTTTCTTCATTCTTATTTTCTGGAAACCTAGAGTGCTTCTCTTCATTCTCTCTAACCGATGTGGATGTTTTTGTCTCTTCAATGTTCTTATTGAGGTTGACGATTTTACTTCTCAATGTGACAACTTCTTCTTCAAGTTTCTCAACCTCTTCTTCTTTCTTCATTATCTGAGACTTCCTGACCTCTTCTGTTCTCTTTGCTTCTTCAAGTTGGATTTTCAATGTAATTATTTCTTCTTCTAGTCTTCTCTCTTCTTGACAAAACTCTTCCTCAAGTTGGTTTAAGTCATTGGTTCTTTCCTTGAGATGATCCATCAATATATTTTCTCTCTTTTTTGCTTCTTCCTTCTATGCTGATATGTTGGTTTCTAAACATTTCTTTTGATATTCTAGAGTTTCTTCAATTCTTTTGGCCTCTTCTAGTTGAGCTCTTAAATTCTTGATGACCTACTAATCCTTTTTAGAACCTTGAACACTTTCCTTTTGGTTCATCAATTCTTTCTTGGATGACTTGTTTTCTTATCTTTCTTTTTTAGATATTTAATTGCACTGTTGGCCCTTGACCAAGTTTTAAGGAAACATTGGTCGTGTTTGACCATTTTTGGGACTTCGACAAGATGGTCAGAGACAAAGAACTAGGCGAAGTAGATATCGCGGGATATCGCTCATTTTGTGGGCTTTTTGGGATTTTAGGGTTTATGTAATGGGTATGGGATGTCGGCCCATGAGTTTACCCATGCTTAGGCCTTTTTGTAATGTACAAATAAGTATCTAAGTGATGTAAGAAGTAGTTACTAGTCATTTATAGGCTTAGTGCATGTCTGGTTGGCTTTGTTCATGAATTTGTTAAGGCTTGCAGAGCTAAGTGAAAGCATTTTGTAAGTTCTTTGTGCACAACTGTGTAAGGTTTTTTTCCCTGACCTAGTTCGTGGAAGGAGGATCTGGCGAGGTGAATGTAGATCTCCTGTCCTTTGTGGAGTTGGCTATGTGGCTTTGTTCCTGTAAGAATATTGAAGAAGACTAATAAAGAAGAAGAAGAAGTTGGTGGACGTAGCCCCACACTGGAGTGAACCATGTATATCCTGTGTCGATGTGCTTTGTGCAATGTTGTTCATGTTATTTACGTATCTATTTTCTTAGTACACTATTCTTGATGTATGGTAGATAGATCTATGAATGCTTAGTGTTTTATGATGTGAATGAATGTCAGATCTAAGTTAATTCTATGTGATAAGCGATTGGAAGTGTGTGATCTTCTCATTACTGTGTTGTTCTTTATTTAAAGTTTAATCTATGATGTGAAGGGATTTATGAACTAATGCATGTTGTTGGCTAAGTGCTCTGTTAAGTGTTGTAATCACAGATCTGTTTCCTAGCTAGGTTGTAGACACCTGAGTCCTACAACCCCCCTGCCTCTACCTCGAGTGAGACTTCATCTGCTTCGCAGGTGTTGCTGAAAGGGCTAGTAGTTAGGGTTTTTTTGGTGCGTTGTTGAAGCATTGAACCCTAGTTCTACCCCTGTGCCAACAAATGTTTCTATTGTTGGGACCTAAAACTGTGATTGTTGGGAACTGAAGAAAAGAGAAATATTTGTGAATAGATCTATTGTTGTAGTGTGTAGTATTCTACTTGACTTGCGAAGCTCTATGCTAAGAGAGAAGCCCGATCTGAAGAAAAGAGGTAAGATATTAAATATTTGTGCTCTGTTAAAGGTAAGATAAGTGGAAATTTTTGCTTCTAAAGTATGAATCTAGGTATGTTTGATAGATTTTGTCCTAGTCTGAAAACTAGGGCATAGTTAGAAGAAGGAAGATTTGATCTGAATAAATCTGATAGAGATAGTGAAAGATATGTTATTCCTATGCATAGAAAGAATTTTTGGACTAACAAGTGGATGCAGGAACCTAGAAAGAATTTTTTCAGATTGCAGGTCCATCACTGTGATCCCAATGCATAGTACAGGAAAGTTTGGGCATCGTTTAAAAGGAAGAGAGGATTGACATTGTATTATAATTGCAGAAGACCAAGACATCTTGTTGAGGGATGCCCTGGTATAGATCTTATTTGTCTTTGTTGTAAAGTTGTTGGTCATGAGGTTTTAGATTGTCTAAGAATGATTGATAAAGTTGAAAAAATGAATATGAGACAAGAGAACTATGAAGAAGGTCAAGAGACTAAGGATATGTTAAATAAACAGAAAGAATCAGAGACTATATTAGTACAACTAAAAGAAACACCTAATGATCACAAAGACATCAATTTACTAGAGATCTTAAAAGAAAATTTGTGCATAAAAACAAGAATAGGAGACTTTGACATATACTGTGTCTTGGATGAGGAAACAGATGTGAATATTATGCCAGAAAGAACTTGGGAAATTTTGGGAAACCCTGACATGATTCCATCATTAGGAAGGATAGGATTGTTTAAAGGAAAGATTATAACCCTATGTGGAAAAGTTACTAATGTACCTATGATTGTTCATGGAGCATCGACTGAAGAAGAATTTGAAGTTATTAAGTTTGTTGAGAACATCGCCCCTTTTGCACTTTTTCTAGGAAATACCTTGGTTGAGAAAGATCAGATCCGAAGGAAAGCATAGGAAGAAGCTAGAAAATAGAAAAAGAAAGAATTAAGAGATTTCATGGCTAGAAAAATAGAGTGACTAATGCAAGAACAAGAGGACAAGTCAAAGAAATAGAAGGCGAGTGAGCTAGTTGTCCAGGTTGAAAGAACACAAGAATGATTAAAGAACCTATCCATGTAGGAGAGAAGATCACCCACCCTAGAAGTAGTAAGAGAAGAGGTATTACACTCACATCCTTTGAAATACCCTTAGCAACACGAAGTCACTTTACTAGAAGAAAGTAAGAATAAAAATGGAAAGAGGAATCGATAGACTCAGATCATAGGATAGAAGGCAAGAAATCTTAGTAAGAAGAAAGCAAAGCTAGAAAAACTGCAAGGAGTTCCAGAGAGGACTTCGTAGAAGGCAGGCTTGCAGAACTTGAACCTTGCCAGAATAAAAGAACTGCGCAGAATGGCACTTCACCACGACGAAGCTATATGACCGTAGGAGGTGTCCAGACTGTTAGAATGACTCTCTAGAACAGTTAGAAACGTATTTATTTCTGAAAATATCACCATTGGACCATTGGGACCGTGCCACAATGGATGGAATCATATTGATTAAGGAATTTTGACCCATTGAAGGAATTTGTTACAACGTTGTGTATTTAATCGTCGAATACCGCGCCGGAACCGCTTTTTGCAAACTGATATATCCAAGCTAACATAGATGTGATTACATACCATGATGTTTTGTCTAGACCTCTCCATCGATTCGATTACCTTGAGTATTTGTTCACCTACCTGAGTTATTTGATCATGAGTGTGTATGTCAGGTGAACATAGTGCAATAGAGAAGTCTGTGGAGGAGATATAAATAGACCTTATTACTGAGAAATTCATGTTTGTAGGAATATAGGCATCATCGACAGATGGATTGTAAGCATCCCCCTCGATTGGACATCGATCTATGTCCTGAACCGTGACTGAGAAAAGAAGCAAGAACTGCGACGATCTGACGAATGCGAAGTGGATCCTATCGGTATTGCCTGACTACATCCCACCCTTGGATGGCACGGTTAGTCATGATAGAATCCCTTATGATTTCAAGTACACACTATTCACTACTTACCTCCTGAAGGGGATATGTGTAGTCGGATCGCATTTGGGAATGATGCCAACTCTCAAGATCAACGATTTTAACCTCGGAGATCGAAAGAACTATGCGATGCTCACACCGCATAGGTACCTGATGAAGACGAATGGGAAGAATACCGAGATAGTTCCCCAGTAGTGGATTAAGGAGATCGTGAGATAGACGATCTTAAATATGATGAATATACCCCACTTCGGCAGACATCAAGAGGTTAACACGTGTGTTAAGCTCCTCCTCCTGTCATGCTATCATGGAGGTTACCTATGGTTAGATAGGCGCATCACTGTGGATCTGATCTTGATCCACCTGATTACTGGAATAACCTTGCAAGGACCAGACCCACACTATTTATACCCAGGGAAGAAGTCAGATCGCTCCTTGGAGCAATGAATAAAGGAAGCATATGATGATGTAGAGAAGGGAAAGCGAGGCTACAAGGTAGCCTCCATCTAAGATGGTGTAGTGTGCCTCGCTTGTCAGCTGATTGGCAAGCTCATCAGAAAGAACTGTCCTATGCAGGTCACAGGGTTCGTAGTCGACCTTGTAGGAAAGTGTGTCGAAGGAATGCAGATGAACTAGGTGAGTTACCTTGTCAACAAGTTGGAGAAGGACTGTCGCGAAGCGCAGGACCAAGTCTACAAATTTCACTTCAGCTGGTTGTTGATTCTAATCACATTTGTTGTTTGGGAGATGTTGGACAGAGAGAAATTCCCATAATTCGATCCATCATAACCATTGGCCTCGAGGTTCACCACCTTGTTGTATACAAGCAATATGGTGAAGCAATAGAAATCGAATGCAGTGTTCCATGCTTACTACCTACAGCTGAAGCATGCCATTGAAGCATTTCCACGGATGACCCCGGACACTCTGCATATTTACAGACCACTAACAAAGTTCCACTTCAACTGACACTTCATCTACATCACTGCATGCAGGGACGAATGTAAAGATGAGCTGCAATCCTACTATAAATTGACTGACGAATATATGGAGGAGATAACCAAGGAATGGCCAGCCGAATTTCTTGTACTGGTCGAAGATGCAAAAATCTCCAACATTGACATCATCGAAAGTCCTTTGGTCACCTAGATGGAGTATGATGGATAGATCAACTTAAAGAAAAATAATAAAAAGGAGGAAGTGCATGACATAGACAGTGAGGAGAAGGACAATGCATCGGAAGAAACTGCACCTGACTCACCTACAGGAGGAGGAGGAGACAAAGTGAACTAAGAGGAAGGAGGGGAAGAAGAAGAAAAGAAGGACAAAGGTGATGTGACACTGCCAAAGGATCCCCTCACCACAACAGAAGCATCACAAAAGAGGAAGGTTTCTCGGAGAAACCTTCAACAAGGAAGAAGGCTCGTACCAACAAGCCTCAGTCACAGAATGTGCTCACAGTGGATGACATTGATCTCATCATCACAGTGGTAGAAGATGATTCAGAAGATATCTTGAAGAGACATGGAGCGAAGAAGGAGTCGATGTATGAATGAATAGAGAAGGAGCTCAAAGACATCCAATAAGATATCTATTCGGGCCGCGCAGTGTCTACTGCGCCATCTTTAGTAGAGCATGTAGAATTGGGGGATGATCCCACCCTATTGCAAAGGTTAGCAGATGCGAGAAAAAGGAGCAGGACATAGAGGCCTTGAAGAAAGAAAATGAGGAGGCCTTAGAGAAACTTCGGGTTGTGCAACAAGAGAAAGATGGCATTAGAGAGAAGTTAGAGGAGGACAGAGAGAAAATCCAGAAAGAGAAATACCAACTGCTCGCAGAGAAGATTGGGGTTCGAGAGGTAGTGACTAGAGAAATTTTCTCTGTGCTAAGTTTGGTATAGATGGAGGAAGAGACAACCGAGAGCCAAGTGGGGAAGCTCGTTGAGGCTATTCAATAGCTTCAAGCAAGAGTAGTAGAGATATAACTTCAAGAAGTACCTATCACTTTGCAAGAAGTGTGATATCAGAGGGAATAAACTGCCAGGAACACAGTAGAAAGAATCAGGGCATTGGCTTCATAATGTAGGAAATTAAGTAATCAAAGTGCGCAGACCTATGAGTGCCTTGTAGAAGACCCATAGCTGAGGACATTGGAGGCATCGCTCCAGGAGGAGAAGAAATAGGCATCGACAGTGCAAGAACAAATGAAGATGCTTACTGTAGTTGAGAAGATGAAGAGGTCGCAGGAGCAACGTGCAGTTTAGCAGTAGGTCACTACCATCTAGAGCAGAGTTATGGATGTGACATAAAGACTCCATCCGGTGCAAGATGAAGCCTGTAAAATTTTTGAAGAGATCAAGGGAAAATGCTCACAATTGGAATAGGTGGTCGTGACAGTGGAACAACGCCTAGAATGCCCTGTCAGCGAGCAAGTAATTCAAGAGTTTGTCGAGCAGGAGGCTCTGGCGCAACATAAAGTAAGGGCAACTTGAGCTAAGCTCAAGGCCTTCGAAGCAGTATTACCCAGATCATAGTGACTCGAGACGAGTCACAGGTGAGTGTTGGGGGCCTGTTGGCCCTCGACCAAGTTTTGAGGAAACATTGGTTGTGCTTGAACATTTTTGGGACTTCGATGGGATGGTCGAAGATGGAGCGATAGGAGAAGCGAAGATTGTGGGATCTCACTCATTTTGCAGTCTTTTTGAGCTTTTAGGGTTTATGTAATGGGTATAAGATGTCAGGCCATGTTTTTACCCATGTTTAGGTATTTTTGTAATGTATAGATAATTATCTAAGTGATGTAAGAAGTAGTTACTAGTCATTGATCGACTTAGTGCATGGCTAGTTGGATTTGTGCATGAATGTGTTAATGCTTGCAAAGCTAAGTGCAAGCATTTTGTAAGTTCTTTGTGCACAACTATGTAAGGATTTCTGCCCTGACCTAGTTCGGGTAAGGAGTATCTAGCGAGGTGCATGAATATATCTTGTCCTTTGTGGAGTTGGCTCCGTGGCTCTATGCCTGTAAGAAGATTGATGAAGACTAATAAAAAAGAAGAATAAGTTGGTGGAAGTAGCCCCACACTAGGGTGAACCACGTATATCCTATGTCGATGTGCTTTGTGCAATGTTTTTCATGTTATTTATGTATCTATTTTCTTAGTGCACTGTTCTTGATGTATGGTAGATAGATCTATGAATGCTTAGTGCTTTATGTTGTGAATTAATGTTAGATCTAAGTTAATGCTATGTGATAAGCGATGGGAAGTGTGTGATCTGTTCATTACTGTGTTGTTCTATATTTAGGGTTTAATCTATGATGTGAAGGGATTTATGAACTAATGCATGTTGTTGGCTAAATTCTCTGTTAAGTGTTGTAATCACAGATCTGTGTCCCAGCTAGGTTGTAGACATCCGAGTCCTACAACCCCCCCCTGCCTCTACCTCTGATAAGTTTTCATGTTTTTTGTAGGTTTTTCCGAAAGGGTTGTTAGTTAGGGTTTTGTTGGTGCGTTGAACCCTGGGTCTGCCCCTGTACCAACATGCATTGATTAATTTTTCTTTGTAATCAACTTCTGCTTCTTTATACTCTTTCTCTTTTGAATCTTTCTGACATGATGAGCATCTTTCTTCTTGTTTTGTATTTGCATCTTCTTTGGCATTTTTTGAATCTACGATGGGTGAAGAATATATGTCATGTAAATTATCCCAAAGTTCTTTTGTTGATGAACATTTACCAAAATTTTCTCTTATTGTATTAGGTAATCCTTCCCAAATGAAATCCATTGTTATTTTGTTATTCTTCCTCAATTCCTTCTTGGTTGCAGTCTTTTCCATTTTTGAACTATCATATCCTGTAAAAACTAATAGACAAATATAATGTCCCTGTGACTATAAAAATACTCCTATTGGCATGTTTACAGGAAGAGTGTTATTTTCATTGATGGAAAGAACACCAAACCTAGAGAGAGAAGAATACGAGAAAGCTCAGAAGAGATAACAGTTTCTAGAAGTGAAGACGAGGTCGAAGAGACGGACTCGTAGGAGGATAAAATGTCAAAGACCCATGAACACTTAGAAAATTGTCAAAGTTAGAGAGATCAGAATATCAGGAGGAAGAGCGACAATGGACATTGGATCACCGATCCAGAGGACCAATAAACATTGAATTGAATTAATGGAAGGATAGGATAAGCGGGGAAAACAATTGAGAATTCAATCATCCAAATTTTTGTCATTCATCAGATTGATTTAAGTGGAAGGATAGGATAAGAAAGAGTCATTGATCTAAGATCTTGATCAACGAACAACATTCATTTTGGGTCTAAATATGTGAGGAGGTTACACTATGAATAAATCACTTCGAGAGTTTCAGTTTGAGATCTGAAATCCACAAAGTCCAGAGATTTGGAGTAAACATCAACCGTCAGATCATTTTAAAGTGAAAGGATAGGATAAGCTAGAAAAGCAACATCACAGAAAGATTGAGCCATCAATCTAAGAACATGATCGATGAACAACATTTAGTTCATGTCTAAAAGTTGCGAGGAGGTTATTGTTTAGGGATTCTCACTTCAGAAGAATTGGTGACTTGAAAAGTCAAAATACCCGAAGTCCCGAAGGTTGAAGTCTAGAAGTGAATGGGAATCCATGTCAGTAAGACTACGTCAACAAGGACACATGGAACAATTAGACAATGACAAGTGTCAATTTGATTCGGCATTTCAGGTACGTGCAAATCACAAATCCGCGTGACACATGGCAGCTACTAGGCTCATGACACATCATCAAGTGATGTAAGTAAGTGACGTCACTAGAAGAATTTTACTTCGGGATATTTAACACCAGCACTTACCCAAATATTTGAATTCTTGAAGTGGTTTGGGGCCTTCCATCGTCGAGGAGGACACGTGGTCCGAGATCCACAACTTTGAAAGTTTTTGGATGGGGAGAACGTGAAAATCACCAAAGACAAATCTCGACCATTGATCGTCAAGGGGAGTACGTGTCAGCTGATCTAAGATTTCAGAGAAATATCACTTCAAGTATTTCCAATTGAGACTTGAAAATTATGAATTCCAGAGGCGTGAAAGGATCGTGACTGTTGATCCGAAATGGACACACATCAGTGGATTTTCAACTCTGGGAAAAAGCAAAGTGGAAAGTTGAGATTTACGAACCCAAAATACCCAAAGGGATTGTGACCTTTGATTCAAGATTACCACGCATTGTTATATCATAGACTCTTAGGGAAATTCTCTGGGAGCAAGCAGAGTTTGAGAACCGAGACTCTCGAAACCCGAAAGGCGAAATCAATCTCGTCTGCTGGTTTGGAGGGACACATGTCACTTGGTCGTTAAGACTAAGGATCGCGCGTGGATGGAGGAAAGAAGGTAGGAAAGGAAGATAGATCAGAGATGTTGATCGAAGGAATATATCAGAGACCATGAGATCTATGATCATGCTCGATTGCAGAGCCAGAACATAATCAGGTCTTAATTTTTCATGAGTGGGACACAATTGAAACCCCAGTTTTGGAGAAAGTTTCTGTGGCAGTTGGAGATGGATTGCGGGGAGAAAATTGGTTTATCCCAAACCAATCTTGAATGCACCCACAATCATTCACTTATGCAAGGATGTATCCCGAGGTCATATGTGACAGGGGTCTAACGAGAAGAGAGCTCGCGCCTGCAATTGCATGGTCAAGTGAAGTTCATCATCCATGGTCATATCGAAAAAATGAGCTACCGCTCACTAGACCAAGATCGCGAAGTGCCTTTTGAATAGGCGTCTGGTCACTGCCGATGGTCATGTGAAGGAAGGGGATTAGAAGCCAAAGACACCAAAAACGACTGACTGTAACTGCCAGAGAAGGAGAAGAGTTGCGACTGCCAGAGAAGCCAAAGAATCTTAGGATAACGCCCATTGATGATGAACCGATTCTGGATAACTACTAGAGAAGATGAAGAGTTTGAATGATGTCCAGGAAGATGAATCGGCATGTGAAAGATATGCAAAACATAGAAGATAATGTGATTTTTCGAAGGTGATGAAAGTGTGTAGGAATAGAAGATCTGCAGTATCTGAAGTGGAGATCATAGGTGAAGTGCAAAGAATGGAGAGGAAGCACAAACCATAAAATCGAGAAGAGAAGATGACCAGAGTAGCGTCGTGTGAAGAACAATAACAAAGCATATAAGCTGAAGTAAGTAGAGGAAACATGGAGCTGTAAAAGATCATATCAGAGACAGTTCAAGTAAGTAAATTTTTATATATCAGGGTGGTAGGGTGGTGCTAGGGAGGATGGTTTTCCTCAGAGTTTCAAGTGGGTGCTTGAAAACAGGGACTTGTAGCTTCCATCTCATTGCATTCTAAAAAACCAGGGTGGTAGGGTGGTGCAAGGGAGAAACATTGTTCTTTGTTATACAGGTTGGTGCCTGTGTGACTGGAAATTGGTGCTTCCATCCAGTTGGTGCTGGAACACTCAGGGAGTTGGTGCTTCCTTCTAGTGGGTGCTAGAGAAACCAGAGAGTTGGTGCTCTCAACAAGTTGCAACTTGTTAAAGAAGAGGTTGAATCCTCATTTTTAGTTGGTTCTCAAAGAAATATGATGTATAGAACTTAAAAGACTGCCTATCATTCAAAGAAGAAGAGGTTTTCTCCCTTTATGGGTTTCCTTGTGAATATCTGCCTATGTGTATATCATATGTGTGATTGATGTTTGTTATTTATGTTGTTCATGTATTGCATAATCTTGTTGATCAATTGGAGAAGGTTAATACTAATTTAATAGGAATAAAATTGTTTAAGCACAGTAACAACTGATTCACCCCCTCCCCCTCTTAGTTTTCTTAGTAATTCCAATAATTGGTATCAAAGTGGGTTCCTTTTATTTAAAGGTAGATTAGTAAGCTTAAACATGACAAGTCATGAAGGAACTTCAACCAATAAGGCCCCCCTGTTCAATGGAACAAACTTTGCCTTCTGGAAAGTTAGGATGAGAACCTACATAATGGCTTTAGGTGAAGATGTATGGGATGTGGTAGAGACTGGTTATGTAAAGCTAGTTGGACTACCTAATAAGGATGACAAGCTAGAATTTAGCTTCAACACTAAGGCTATGAATGCTATTCTGAGTGGGCTTGCAGAAGCATAATTTGTAAAAGTTATGCACTTAGAATCTGCCAAAGAAATGTGGGACAAACTCATTAGTAGTTATGAAGGTAATGAGAAGGTAAAGGATGCCAAGATTCAAACCTATAGATTATAGTTCGAACAACTAAAGATGAATGAGGATGAAACAATTAATAAATTTTTCTTAAGAGTTGAGGATCTTGTGAATTCCATGAAGGGTCTTGGTGAGAAGATTGAAGACGTATTTTTAGTTCAGAAGATTTTAAAATCTCTACCAAATAGATTTAATCCAAAAGTTTATGCAATAGAAGAACTGCATGATATTAAGACTTTGTCTATTGATCAAATTCTAGGAACTCTAACTGCTTATGAAATGATAATTAGTAAGGATAAACCCACCTCTAGAGAAGCATCATGTAAAGCATATAAGAATGAGGATTCTGAGCCTGATGAAATTGAATAAAAAATTATGAGAAGACTAAAGAAAAGATCAAGGAAGTACCAAGACAAGTTTCCATTCAAATGTTTTAACTGTGAAAATATAGGTCACTTTGCATATAAGTGTCCACAAAAGAAGAAGGACCAGAACTATGAAGGTGAAGATAAGTACAAATCCAAGAGATTTGGTAAAAATAAACATTTATGTGTAAACAATGATGACTCTTTAGGAGACACAGATAGTGATTCTTCTTGTGAAGATAAGGTTAATGAATTTATGCTTATGGACAAAGAAGATTATGATAATAAAAGAACAGGAAGTGATGTTAATGATGAAGAAGCCATGATTGACTTGGAAGGAGAACTAATCAGTTTCCTAGAAGAAATTGCTAGACTCAGATTTAAGAAGAAAAAACAAAAATAGTTGTTGATACAGTTTGAGAAAGATGGTAAAAAACTTGATGAAGACTTTACCCAGCTAAAAGTGGAATTAGAAGAAATAAAATAGAGGAAATTATGAAACCGTAGTTATCAGAGAAGAAGGTAATATGTGAAGCCTTGGAAGAAGAGGTAGTAAAAACTAAGAAAGAGATGGAGAATTTCAAAGAATTATATCTCCAAAATATTCCAAGCATTAAAGCCTCAACAAAACTAAATGCCATTATGAGAAAACAAAGATCTCCTTTGTTAAAGACTAGTTTAGTCTATGTAAGTGGTTTAAGCAACAAACAAGCAGAAAGAAAAAATCCAATAAATATGATCAAGTTCCAAGTCAGTAGACAATCAGACCATGTGAATACTCTACCACAAACAACTAATAAGGATAAGATGAACCCTGATAAAAAACAAAGACATCAGAATATGGAGAAACAAATGCCAAGAAGAAGGCCATCCTTCAGGTACCAAAATTTCTTCCATGGTTACTATTTTTACTACTCTAATTTTGGTCATAAGATTAAAAATTGTCAAATTAAGTTTAGAGACATGCAACTGAGGAGATCAAGAAACAAACAATCTCTGCAACATAGAACTAAATAGCCAATGAGTAGAAAAATATGCACCAATCACTTTGACCTATTGAACATTGATCTCAAATGCTATAAGTGTCATAACTTCGGCCATAAAGCTGCAAACTGGCATCTGAAAAATTACAAAGCAGATCTAAGGATAAAACCCTTAGCTAGAAATGCCAGCACATGGAAAAAGAAAGATAGTGAAAAATGTGGTCTATTACTTTCATCTCAAAAACAAAAACACCCCTGGTATATAGACAATGGATGTTCCAAGAACATGACTAGAGACAAGGATAAGTTTATGTCTATAAGTAAAATCAAAATAGGAAATGTGACCTTTGGAAATGATGAACCAGGTAAAATCAAGGTTAAAGGGATGGTGAGTTTGAGTAATGGTAAAGGAAAATCCCATGATGTTCTTCTTATATATGGGATGAAACATAATTTTCTCAGTGTAAGTCAAATGTGTGACAGAGGATGTGAAGTGGTGTTCACTTCCAAAGATTGTAAGATAAAGTTTGTAAACTAAGGACAAGTGGTGGCTAAAGGCATAAGGATAGATAATAATGTATATGTGCTGAAAGAAGATAGAGAAGAGTGTCATCTAATCAAACATTATGAAAGTTGGTTGTGGCATAGGAGACTTGGACATATAAACTTTGACCACTTAATCAAGCTCAAAAATCTTGAGGCAGTAAAATATCTTCCAAGAATATCAAATCGACAAGATTCTATGTGTAAACCCTACCAAGTAGGAAAGCTAACCATGACATAGTTTAAATCCAATAGCTCTACTTCAACAGAGAAACCAATCCAATTAGTTCATATGGATTTATGTGGAACATCAAGACAGGAAGGCACAGGGAAGGAAAACTACTTCATGCTGATCATTGATGATTGCTCCAGACTCACTTGGGTTGTTTTTCTTAAAGAAAAAGATGAAGCATTTGAGAAGTTTTAAATATTTAAGGCTTTAACTAAGAATCAAACATGCAACAGATTAAAGGTTGTAAGATCAGACAGAGGAGGAGAACTATGTCAAGTAATTTCAAGGAATTATGCGATAAACATGGGATCTAGAGAGAATACACAATCCCAGGAACTCCACAGCAAAATGGAGTAGTTGAGAGGCAAAACAAAATAGTTCAGCAAATGGACAGGTCAACGATGAATGAGAATAACATTGGTCAAACATACTGGGTAGAAGCAATACACACAACAATCCATATTCTTAACAAAGCTCACCTCAGACCACACAATGACAAGATAGCTTATGAATTGTGGTATCGAAGACCTACTTCTATCAAACGCTTCAAAGTCTTTGGGAGTAAGTGCTACATAAATAATAATAATGAAAACCTTGGCAAGTATGATGAAAGGGATGATGAAGGCATATTATTAGGGTATGCTACAAACAATAAAGGATACAGATGCTATAATAAGAGGTTGCATAAATTGTTGATTGCATTGACATAAAATTTGATGAAGGAGTCCCAGTAAGAGAGGTGAGCAATATTGAATAAAAAAGAGAGGATATAGTTGAATTTTAAGATGAACAGGTCCAAGAATCAGAAAAATAAGACTCTGAGTCAGATGAAGATACAAATACTCAAGTAGACTCAAATCAACAGAAAACATCAAATCCTTCCTCCAGAATTACTCAAAAGAATCATCCTGCAAGTCAGATAAACTGTGATAAAGACAAAGGTGTATAAACCAGGAGAAGGATAATGAAAGACACCGAGCAATCACATATAGCCTTCATACCCATGGTGGAACCCAAGAACTTTAATGAATCTGGTAAAGATGTAAATTGGTTAAAATCAATGAATGAGGAACTGGATCAGATTGAGAAGAACAATACTTGGGAGCTTGTTCCTAGACCTGCAAATAATAATTTAATTGGCTCCAAATGGATGTTTAAGAACAAAATCAATGAACAAGGACAAATTGTTAGGAATAAAACCAGATTGGCCTGTAAGGGGTATGCACAAGTTGAGGGACAAGATTTTGATGAAACCTTTGCACCAGTGGAAAGATTAGAATCCATTAGAATGTTTCTTGCCTATGCATGTCATAAGAACTTTAAAGTATATCAGATGGATTTTAAGTCAACATTTCTTAATGGAGATCTAGAAGAAGAAGTATATGTTGAGCAACCTGAAGTATTTTCACTGTTAGATAATCCTGACTATGTCTGTAAGTTAAAAAAGGAATTATGTGGACTGAAACAGGCACCACGAGCCTGGTATTATAGACTGGACAAATTTCTACAGGAAAAAGGGTTCAAGAAAAGTATTGTTGACATTAATCTATACATTAAGTCTGAAGGTGATGATTTATTAGTTGTTCTGGTTTATGTAGATGACATTATTTTTGGATGAACTAATGACCCTTCAGTTCAGTGGTTTTCTAATTCAATGCATAATGAGTTTGAGATGTCCAAGATAGGAGAATTGTCATATTTTCTTGGTTTACGAATCAATCAGAGTTCTGCAAGGATATTTATCTCTCAAGAAAATTATTTAAAGGAGATGTTAAAGAGGTTTCAGATGGAATATTCTACACCTGTGAGAAGACCTATGGTAGTTGGTTGCAAGCTTAGTAAAGATGTTATTTCACCTGATGTTGATCGAAGAACATATCGATCAATAATAGAAAATATTCTGTACAACACAACATCCCATCCTGATATAATGCAAGTTGTTGGAATGGTAGGTCGTTATCAGTCTACTTCTAAACAAATTCATTTAGTAGTTTTCAAAAGGATATTCAAATATTTGAAGGATACAATGAATTATGGCCTCTGGTATCCTACAAATCATAATTTTCAATTAACTGCATATTCATATGCTGATTGGGAAAACTATTTGGATGAGAGAAAGAGCACCAGTGGAAGTGAATTCTTCTTAGGTGATTCGTTAGTAGCGTGGCTTAGTAAAAAGCAAGGATCAATTTCATTATCAACTACAGAGGCAGAGTACATTGTTGCTGCTAATTGCTGCACTCAGATCTTATGAATGATACAAACTCTTGCAAATTTGAAGGTAACTTATACTGATCCCATTCCACTTCATTGTGATAACACCAATGCCAATAGTTTCTTGAATAATCATGTTCTCCATTCAAAGACAAAGAATATACCAATAAAGTATCATTTTCTCAAAGATCAGGTTACAAACAAAGTTGTTCAGCTAAATTATATTCCTTCCACAGAACAAATTACAGACATCTTTACTAAACCCCTAGCCAAGACACCATTTGAATGTCTTCGTTAGAAGCTGGGTGTCATCCCTTCTCTCACCTAAGAGAGTCCATCCCTGGGAGCAAACAGAGTTTAAGAATCAAGACTCCCAAATCCCTAAAGGAGAAATCGGTCTCATCTGTTAGTTTGGAGGGACACATATCACTTGGTCGTTAAGACTAAGGATCGCGCGTGGATGGAGGAAAGAAGGCACTAAAGGAAGATATATCGAATCCATTGATTGAAGGAATCTGTTAGAGGCCGTGGGATTGACGATCATGCTCGATTGTGGGGCCATAACATGCTCGGGTCTTTATTTTTTGTGAGTGGGCTACAATTGACACCATGGTTTCGGAGAAATGGTAGGTGGAAGTTGGATATGGATTGTGGGAAGAAAATTGGTTGATCTCAAACCACTCTTGAACACGCCCACAATCATTTTATTATTCAAGGATGTAGCCTGAGGTCACATGCAACAGGGGGCTAATGAGAAGAGAGTTTGTGCTCGCAATCACGTGGTCACATGATGTTCATCACCCAAGGTCATATCGAAAAAAGGAGCTAGCGCTTGCTAGACCAATATCGCGAAGCACCTTTTGAATAGGTTTCTGGTCACTGTTGATGTGCACATGAAGGATGCATATTAGAAGCCAAAGACGCCAAAAACAACTGACTATAACTTCCAGAGAAGGTGAAGAGTTGTGACTGCCAGAGAAGCCAAAGAATCTTAGGATAACACCCACTGATGATGAACCCATTCTGGATAACCACCAAAGAAGATGAAGAATTAGAATGATGATCAGGAAGATGACTTGGCGTGTGAAAGACACGTAGAACAAAGAATATAGTGTTCTTTTTAGAAGGTGATGCAAGTGTGTAAGAGTAGAAGTTGTGCAGTATCTAAAGTGGATATCAAAGTGTAGTGTTGGCACAGGGGAAAATCTAGGGTTCACCGCTTACAAAAACGCACCAATAAAACCCTAACTATTGGCCCTTTCGATAACACCTGCGAAGCAGATGAATTCTCACCCGAGGTAGAGGTAGGGGTGGTTACAAGAATCAGGCGTCTGCAACCTTATCTGGGACACAACTATATGATTTCAACACTTATCAAGCACTTACCATAGGTCATTCATCAATATACATTCCTTATTATACTTCATAGAAGGTACAAAGCATCGTGCAACATTCACTTAGATCTAAGATTCCAACAGTGGTTCACCCCCACCCTGGGGCTACGTCCACCAACTCTTCTTATGTATTAGCTTCAGTCAATCAAGTTACAGCAAAAATCTTATCAAAATCCTACTCCACATAGGACAAGAGATCTCTGTGCACCTCACCAGATCCTCCTTCCCTGAGTAGATCTAGCACAGAGCCTCCTTATAATCTGTGCACTCAACACTTACAATACTCGCACTCAACTCTGCAAGTTTATCACATAGATCAACTATTAGCACTAAGCCACTACTAACTTCTCTTTTGAGAAACTTATTATATAGCCTATACTTCTACTTATACATTTACAAAAGTGGGCCTAAGCATGGGTAAACCCACGGGTTGACATCCAAATCCCATTACATTATCCCCAAAACCCAAAAAGGACCCAAAGTGGGCCGAGATCTTGTGATATCTGCTTCGTCTTGCATGCTTCCTTTGATAGTGCGTCAAAGTCCATAAAATGGTCAAGTATGACTAAGTATCTCCCACAAATTGGTCAAGGGCCAACATGCCCCCAACACTCACCTGTGAATCGTCCCGAGTCACTCAGGTCTGATCCATTCTTCTTCGAACACCTCGAGCTTGGCTCGATCTGCTTCGACCTATTGCATTGCAACTGCTTCTTGCTCGGAAAACTCCTAGATGAGTGCGTCATTCACCGTCCCTTCTAGGCGTTGCTTTGTTGAATTCACGACCTGTTCCAACTCTGTTCCTTGGTTCTTGATCTCTGTGAATAAATGACATGCCTTATCGTGCAAAGGTTGAAGTTGCTGAGTTACTTCCATTACCTTTCTCTGGATTACATGGATCTACTACTGTGCTATGCACTGCTCATGAGACCATTTCATTTTCTGTATGGGTGATAGGGCCTTTAGCTACAAATGTAGATTTTTGGATTCTCAGTTAGGTTCTCATGTATCTACGCACTTCTTCTACTTAATTATTTGCATTCCTCAGTGAGTTATTTAATCCTTTATACTAAGCTCCGAACAGTCATTTCTCACAAGTCGTGCTCTTCTTGTGGGGTACTTGGTATATTTTGAAGCCTTAATTCTATGACTTTTTGTTGAAGTTGCTGAATAACTTCAGCAAGCTTCATCACTTGGAATTCTAAGGGTTCTTTTGCTTTCTTTTCTAAGCCGATCACATAGAGAAATGATCTGTTGATTTCTTCTTCGATCCCAATCTGCTTCGCGAGCAACTGTTCCTTTTTTTTTTCAAATCTTTGCTCTGTCTTCCTCCATTTTTTCTTGGAGAGTGTCGCTCTCTTGTTGCCCATCTTGGTGTTACTCGATGATTTACTCCTGTTCTTTCTTTAAGGCCTAGGTGGCCTATGTGGTTTCTTCTTGTGCTTTCCGAAGGCATGCTTTGACTCTGGCAACAATCTTGCATAGTTGAACTAGTTCATCTCCCTCTTCTGTTGTTCCTTGTGGCAGGGGCATAGTGGAGACTGCGCGGCTAGACTGAAGTGCCTGCTACACTCCTTGGAGCTCACTCTCAATTCTATTGTACATTGCCTCTTTCTTGGCTTCCTGATTTTCTATTATTTCTTCTATAGCTTCGTTCATAGTGGTGAGGAGGAAACTAAAGTCATCTGGGGTGATCGTGGTCTTCATCTTGGTTACAGGGGTTCTAGGTTTCTTTCGGGAGGAAGGTTTCAGAGGTGAAATCTTCCTTTTCTTTGACGAGTCCTCTTTATCTTCTGGCCTCTATTCAACTTATTCACCAGTACCTTATTTCTCGGGTGTAATGGATGTGGTCCTTACAGATATGCTTTCTATATCCTGTATTTCCTCATCCTTCTTCGTCTTCGTTGCTTTCTTCGTCTTACTGGGCCCAGGTGTATCCTGTGCAGCTTCTAGGCTGTCGATGTCAGACAATTCTATGGGTTCTGTTGAAATAAGGAGGCTTGTCGACCATTCCTTGGTGATTTCCTCTAGGTCTTCTTCTACCAGCTTATAATAAGACTGTAACTGCTCTTTGTTCTCATGAGCACGTGTTGTTATGTAAATAAAGTGGCAGCCCATGCTGAACTTCATTAAGGGCCTAAACCTGAAGAGGGTATTTGGGTTTATCCGAGGCTCGGACTGGATGGCACACTTAAATTGATTGTAGTAGGCGTGGAATATGACATTGGATTGCCATTGTTTGCTCATATCATTTGAGTACCATAAGGTACTGAACTTTGCGGCTAAGGGCTCAAAAGGGTTGAGGTCTGGGAAGGTTGCATCTTTTGGTAGCTCCCATGCAATGAAATATATAAGTATCAAGAGATAACTAAAATGGAATTCATGCCCCTGACACTAGGCTTCTTTGCAGTCGATCTCTAGTTGATTCAGTAGGTACTTCGCCCAATTCATCTGTAGTCCCTCTGGGCACTTTCCTGCGAGGTCAACTGCAAAGTTGGATACTTTCGTGGGTCAATTCTTGAGAACGAGCTTCCTTGTGATCAGATGACATGCAAGGCACACTACGTTTCTCTTATTAAAGGCTACCTTATAGCCTCATTCTCCTTTCTCAACATCGTCATAATCTTCTTTGATCTTTTGAGCAAGAGCGCGGTCCGCGGTCTTTCCAGGATAGTAGTCATGGGGATCATGGCCCTACATGCTAAGACCTGTGATCCTATTGATTAGTGTTGGATCAACTGTGATGTGATGGTTCAACCATAGGTATCCTCTGTGGTAGCTCACCAGGAGTACCTTAACATAGGAATTGACTTCTTGGTGATGTCTAAAATGTGGGATCTTCATGACGTTCAACAGAGTGGACTATGAAAGGTTCATATTCCATTGCTAAGGGACAATATTTGAGTTCTTTCCCTTGGTTCTGGTTAGGTACTTGTGTGGGGAAAGCAGGTTGTAGACTGTACGATCTCCCAGGTTGAAGTCACTGAACTTTAATGCTGCAATATTTTCTTGATCTATGTGGAATGCATGTACCCCTTTCAGCAGGTACGTGGTGACTAGAGTGTACTCAAAGTCTATAGGCACACTGTATCTATTGATTTCACTGCTCATAAATGGTATGTAAGCAGGTAGGATGGATGGAACCAACCTCGCATTGGCCATATCATCTTTAGGTTTGGTTCTGCGTTCTGTGCCGGATCAGGATGTTCCTGCTCAAGCAGTCGATGGGGAGGCTTGCACTCTTCTCGTCTATGATGCCTGTAAACCTGTAGACAACCCTTGTTATGACATGACTCTTTTGGTTCTAAGGCTAGTGAGTACCTCTCTTGCAGATTCTTTGGCTGTGCTAGATTCGTCGAACATACAAACTGGGAAAGAAAAATTATTCGGGGTTCACAATGATCTCAGATACTATACTAGGATGACCAACCAGATCGCAATGACCACTGCATGCAACTACTATTCCGTGGGCTTCTATTTCTCAGTTGGAAAAAGTGTTCTTTGTGCATGGAACGAAAAACTAAATAAGAAATTTAGAAATGGTCTGCTTGCAACGGGCATGAAGCTTCCATTAACGTTGATCTGTTTGTTATGGTGCGGTCCAATGGTCTAGTGATGATCCTTTAATGATTATTTGTCTGTTTGGGGCGGAATTTGAACAGGTATCTCGGTCCAACAACTATATCTCTTCGTCATGACAAAGTGCCATAGGTCATTGTTCTGATATCTTGGCGAATATCCCATTCTGCAATTTTTCTTTCTTCGATGTTCTATCTGGAATCTTCTGCAACTTTTCAATCTTTGACCTCTTCTTACTTAACTTTCTAGCTTTCTTTCTAGTGAGCTTCGTCTAAGTATTTATTTTCCCATTCTAGTTCCTATTTTCCTTGGATATAGTTACTTTTCATTACTAAGGTTCTTTCTTAGGGTTTAGGCATAACATCTCTTCTTTATCTGAGATAGAAAATTCAGTCTTCTGTGAGTCCTCTGGTGTTATGATAACGTTGGCATATGAGTTCCTAGTGTGATATAGCTTCGATCTATTATCCTGTTCTTAAATCAACTGCGTGATCCTTTTGATCATGAAGTCTTTTAACTCTTGTCTCTGCTGTTCTAAAAAAAATTCTTCTTCCTTCTTTCTGGCTTGATATCTTTAAATCCAAGGATTTCCAAGTAACATAGTAAATGGGGCACTGTCCTCAATAAATTTGATAATCTTGAAATCTTCTTCTGTTGAAGTTCCATTAGCATTCATAAATATCTGATTGATCCTTCCACATAGGTTCACTAGTTTCCCTCTGAATAACCCTATTCCACTCAGTGAAGGGGTCATAATAGGCCTCCCTATAGCTTCCCAAGTTCTTTCTGTCATAACATTCACTCGTGTTTCCTCATCCAGAACACAGTCAATGTCAAAGTCTCCTATTCTTACCTTGATGCATTCTTTCTTGC